>CM032452.1:76949396-77089073 GCA_019049505.1 Pachyrhynchus sulphureomaculatus | reverse complement strand
ATATCGCTGCCCCCCTTATCTCGAAAAGTACTGATCCAACAATTTTGAAAAAATTCTGGAATATTCTCCACAGGATGTAGACTGAACAAAAATTATTACAAGTGCATTTACCTTTAATAATTTATCTGGTATATAAAAAAAAAACAGGTCATCAGTTTCAGATCGGAAAAAAACTTTATTGAGAACTTATAGGGGTGTTTTGTGAAGTCATTGATCATTTTATACCTCCTTAACAAAAATTTTTATTTCAAAAGCAACCGACGTACGGAACACTAATTGCGCAAGTTCGGTCTGCACTTGGCCGGTTATTTTATTTGATGAAATGTATTTATTTTATTTCCCTTCCAGGTACCTCAGTCATATGTACCTTACGCTAAAAAAGCTAAAAGGATGGATATGAAGAAACTTAAGCAGGCTGTCTGGAGTATCCTGACACGTACATCAGAATATGTAAGTGTTATATTTGCTTTTTATTTCCCCCACTTAGGGTCTCTGACTCAGGAAAAACATAGTTTACATATACTGCCTGTCCGTTAATACAATAACCCGTGAACAGGGTGTTCTTTTACCCATTTTTATCCTGTATCAACTTGATTTACGCCGATAGGTGTGATAATTCACGTTGAGTGAGTGTTTAGAGTTTGTGTTATTCTATTTGTAGTCTCAATTCGTAAATATTGCGATATTTCAATGTTGTTTTCCCTGCGGAAGAACTGCCGCAGCTTAAACATTTTTTTATGATGCAAACTGCTCTCACAGATGGTGTCTAAGTCGTAGAATAGTGTTCGAGAGGTGTACGAGTGGTCGTAGTCCTCGAAAGTTGCTGAAGGACTATCCCAGAATAGAACGCGGAACTAGTGGTTATCACAATAACTGAAACTCTAGCCAAAATTTTAAACTCAGCTGGGAATAGAATGGTGTATCGTCCTCGGAGTATGAAGGGAGGCTGAAGCTATTATCGATTAACGTCACAAATATTCGTTTAAATTTATTTGGAAAGCAGATAAGAGTATGTGACGAGCGTTGTTAGAATACCGTCGGATCGTTTTTTCAAACACGCGGCACTAGCGTGATTAAAGCATGCTGAGAAGGTACGTTTCTTCTAAGATTTCCAGACATACACATTTTCTACAATTTAAGGGGTTGGTGAAAGTAATGCTGGCGTTTTTTTTGTGTATGGTTAAGTAGAGTTGTAAGTTCATATTCGTTGGATGATTTTTTACGATTTTAGTAAACCGACAACCATGCCTCGAATCGCTTCGTTCAACTTTTGGTAATGAATCACCATCAAAAAACACTGTTTACAATTGGTTTGCAGAATTTCGTTGTGGCTGTGCTTCCATCAGCGATGAATTTAGTGAAGGACGACCGAAATCGGATATTTTTCCAAAAAACATCGATGCTGTGCGCAACATGATTGAAGAGGGTTGGCATGTGACTTACCGTGAGGTAGAGGCATCCTTAGGCATATCGAAGACTGCAGTACAATCAATTTTGCATGAAGGTTTAGCTGTGAAAAAGATTTGTTCCCGTTGGATTCCGCATAATTTGAAACAAAAAACAGGCTCGTGTCCATTGGTGTAAAGCAATGCTCAAAAAATTTGACCGAGGACATGCAATGTTCGTTTACAACACCGTAACAGAAGACGAAACTTGGATATATTCGTACGAGCCGGAAACTAAGCAACAATCAACTATTCGGGTGTTCCAAGATGAACCGAATCCAACAAAAGTTCGTGAAGCACTTCCAAAAAAATGATAACTTGCCTCTTTGGGTATACTGGATATGTTGCAACAATTGCCTTAGACGATCGAAGAACAGGTAATGCTGAATGGTTTACAACAGTTTGTTTGCCAGAAGTCGTCGAGGAAATCAGGAAAAACAACCAAAAACGTTGCATCATTCTTCATCTAGACAATGCCAGCTCTCACAGAGCACCTTAAACAATTGATTATTTAGTGGAGAAAAATATGGAATTAAGGTCTCACTGCCCGTATTCACCTGATTTATCGCCTAACGACTTTTTGTTCCCGAATGTCAAAAAAAATGCGTGGACTGCGATTTTCATCATCTCAAGAAACTATTAAATCCTTCCAAAGCCATGTTTTTGAGGTACCAACTTCAAAGTGGAAACAATGTTTCGAGAATTGGGTCGAACGCATGCAAAAGTGTATAAATCTTAAAGGCGAATATTTTGAGAAACAGTGAAACGATTTGTAGCAATTTTTTTCTCTTTCATTGTTTTTGTAAAAACGCTCCGTATGAGGTACACGACGTCTTTTATTGGCCTAGCATTCCTAATGGTTTCTGCTTCATGACAATGTTCTAACCGATTCCCCGCTAATTAACTCATATTTTTTAATTTAAAAATCGGTATTAAGCACAATTTCAAATAGTTCAAACGACTCCACGAATGATTCGAGACATGCATGAATAAAGGTGGAGATTATGTACAAACCTAATATTAAATTTTTTATTTATTGATAACACAGGTAAGTAAAAGTAAAAAGGTAAAAAATCTCTGTCTTTTAAGTGAGACACATGTTTTCTTAAGTATTTTTTTATGCTGAATCCAAAAAAAATCATAAAAAAGACATCCACCGTGAGGTTTTTTCAGAAAACACTTAAAGTTGCCAGAAAGCTATTAAATTGAAAAAAATACATTTTAATAAATAATGTAAAACTGTATAATCATTAAAATTATGGAATAAAACAGTTATTTCAGACATTTTTAAATGTTCTGAATCTACATTTATAATCAAAACTTAAAAATATTAGGTTTTAATATTCATGTTTAACAAAAAACAAGCATACACCACCTTTAACTAAGCTACGTATCAAAATGCTGTGTAAAATAAATATGTGCAACCGATAAATTAAAAAATTGTTTTTAATTTTTATTATTGAACAAAACTATTATTTCAATACATTTATTTACTTAAAAAATAACCGGTCAAGTGCAAGTTGGACTTGCGCAATTAGTGTTCCGTACGTTGATCGCTTTTAAAATAGAAATTTTTGTTAAGAAAGTATCGGGTCTTCCATTAAGGACTTGACAACTTTTTTTTGAAATAAAACGCAACCCCTTTGAGACATTTCGAAAATTTTACTATCGGCTTGAAGTACAATCAAAACATTTATGTATGGAATTCGACTTCTTTCATATGTCCACCACGGGCACGTTTGCAGTGGTCGTTTCGTTGAACCCAATTTTCGATGACTCGGCCACACATTTCGACGGAAACGGCCGCTATCTCTCTTTCAATATTGGCTCTGAGCTCCTCTAACGACGCAGGCTTGTTAGCATAGACCAATGATTTAACGTACCCCCATAAAAAGAAGTCTAGAGGTGTTAAATCACACGATCTAGGCGGCCATTCGACGGGACCATTTCTCGATATAACACGTTCACCGAATTTAGATTGCAGTAAGTCGATTGTTACACCCGCTGTGTGGCTTGTGGCGCCGTCTTGTTGAAACCACATATCATTAATGTCTAGCCCATGCAATTGATCGATCTCCATTGACTGTAACGTGACGGTTATTTTCATCAACGAAAAAGAACGGCCCAATGACACCACCGGCATGAAAACCGCACCAAACAGTATTTTTTGTGGATGAAGTGATGTTTCTTCAAGCACATGAGGGTTTTCACCTGACCAATAACGCATATTCTGTTTGTTGACGAAGCCGTTTATCCAAAAATGCGCTTCATCACTAAAGATGATTTTGCGATGAAATTGGTCATCTTCTTCCAACATTTCTAGAGCCCAATTCGAGAACGTACGTCGCTTCATATGATCGTGTGGCTTTAGTTCTTGAGTTAACTTTAACTTATAAGGGTGCAGACCAAGATCCTTTCGCAAAATTCGCCATAGTGTAGTCTGAGCGATGCCCAATTCTTGAGAACTCCGTGAAATCGACTGTTTTGGTTCGTTTGAGATGGACGCTTGAACGGCAGCAATATTCTGGCCACTTCGACCAACCCGTTGTCTCACTGGCACGGGAACATCCAGCAACGAATATGTTAACTCAAATTTTTTCACTAGACTATGAATTGCTTGTCTACTGGGACGAGAATTACGACCAAAAATTGACGTTAACGCTCTTAAAGTTGCAGTCACCGACTCCAAATTTTGGTAGTAAATTTTAATTATTTGTAAACGTTGTTCGTTCGTGTACTTCACCATGATGAAAATGTTGACTTTACTGAATGTTTTGACGTTGACAGTTCGGTGATTGGCTTAAGGGTGCGTTCACAGTGAAATTTCAAAGTTGTCAAGTCCCAAATAGAAGACCCTTTATAAAAAGATCAGTGACTTCACAAGACACATCCCAAATGAGTTTTTAACAAAGTTTTTTTCCGACTTTTATTGATAACTGATGACCTTGATATTTCGTTTATATATATATATATATATATATATATATATATATATATATATATATATATATATATATATATATATATATATCGGATAAATTATTAAAGGTAATGCACTCGTGATACTTTTCGTTCAATCTACACCCTGTAGAGAATATTTCAGATTTTTTTCAAAATTTTTTGATCAGTACTTTCCGAGATAAGGGGGACAGCGATTTTTCGCACTTTTTTAAAAATAATACAAAGAGAAGTGTGCTCAAGTATTACATTATACAGTACAATCCCGATTATCCGAATCGCGATTCTCTGAAATCCGGGTTGTCCGAAACAAACTGTTAAAAAGCAGTAGTATTCCCATTAAACGAAAAAATCCCCATTATCCCCATTAACGCGTCGGGGACTCTCCGACGTCTAGAATTTCACCGCTATCTATGTTTTGGTTAGTCGACGAGTGTTATAAGTTACTCATTACGTTTATTATTATCGCAGAAGTAATAGTTTCGTTTTAATAGATATTTTACAAAATGGAGCGTCGCAATGATAAGCGTAAACGTGTTGTTATTACCTTAAAAGAAAAACTTGAAGCAATTCAACGTTTAGATAATGGTGAACTTCTTAAAAATATAGCGAAGGATTTAGGTGTAGCCGTGAGTACTGTTTCAGAGTGGAGAAAAAATCGCGAAAAACTTGAAAAATGGTGTAGTGTTTTGTCATCGCCCACACAGGCACGAAAAAGTATGAAAAACGGTGAATACCAAAAAGTGGATGATTCTTTATTTTTATGGTTTACACAGAATCGAGAACGTGGAATACCAATTTCAGGAACAATTTTTTAAAACATAACGCAGTGAGTTTAAGCGAAGAGTTGTCGGTTATTGAAGCGCTTGTAAATTTTTCTGCAAGTGATGGATGGCTAGACAGGTGGAAAAAATGACATGGTGTACGTCAACTGAAAGTTTGTGGAGAACCAGACTGTCGGCTGATGTATCTGCTGCAAAAAAATTTGCAGAGAATTTTGAGCAGCTTATAAAAGAACATGGTTACGACCAGACCAAATCTATAATTGTTATGAAACAGGCTTGAACTACAAAATGTTGCGGTCAAAAACGGAAGCTGGAGCACCTGGTTACAAACGTAGCAAAGAACGTATTACTGTTCTTGCATGCCGCAATGCTTCTGGAAGACACAAACTCCCATTATTATGTATGGGTAAGTCAGCAAATCCACGAACCTTTAAGAATATTCGTCGCAATGCTTTTCCTGTTTTGTATAAAAATCAAAACAATGCCTGGATAAATGCGACTCTATTTAAAGACTGGTTTTTTGGAGATTTTGTTCCCAAAGTGGAACTTTTTTTAAAAGAACATGGATACCCTAGAAAATGTATTCTGTTACTAGATAACGCCCCTACTCACCCAAGTGCGGAGCAACTTGAAAGTGGGGAAATAAAAGTAATGTTTTTGTCTCCTACTGTAACTTCTTTCATTCAGCTTATGGATCAGGGTGTACAGGCGTTTGTTATTGGAGCATGTTTTAGAAGAAGTAGATGAAGGTGGCAATCTTACTGATTGTCTAAAAAAGATAAATTTGAAAAATGTTATATATTGGATAGCTTCAGCCTGGAATCAAGTAAAGAATAGTACTCTGGAAAAATCTTGGTCAAAATTGATTCCACAAGAGGAGAGACATTACTCAGAGGCAGAAACAGAAGATAATGAAAGTTTACGTCAAATTATTACAAGAATATCAGGATCGGAAACCGATGCTTGTGAATGGTTAAAGAGTGATAGTGTGGAAGATGAAATGACTGACCAAGAATTAATTAAAAGTGTATGCAAAAATGCTAATAAAATAGACAGTTATGATGATGATTATGATGATAACGAAGTAGAAGCCACTGACAATATTCCAGTAAAAATGTAACATTCAGAAGAACTAGAGGCCCTAGAAAAAGCGTTAACTTATGTAGAACAACAAGAAAATGCCACCGCCGCGGACGTTTTGCTTATCAAACGTTGGAGAGACATTGCAGCCAAAAACAGAACTAACGCAAAACGAGCGCAGTTAAAAATCACCTCATTTTTAAGTCATTAAAGTTAAGAATGAAACTGTTTTATTTTCGATTTTCCGTACATATGCATAAAATAAGTAAACTAATTGTTCTATTCTTTGTTTTAATAAATACCTACGTACGTAAATAGCATATCGTATAAATACTTTTAAGTCAATCTGCAATGTTGTATTCATTCTAAACTTCTATTTTATAAAAAAAATTCGGATTAACCGAAATTTCGATTATCTGAAAGCACTTTGGCCCATATTATTTCGGATAATCGAGATTCTACTGTATATATTTTTGAACTCGTCTTTTTACAAGTTTTCATTTGACACCCCACTCGATGACCTGATTTTTTTTTCACTTCCGATTTCACCCCCAAAACTAACCCCTTATGTCAAAATTTTCCTTTCAAAACTACACCTCTCTGATGAGGTTATCAATTCCTATATTAGTGTAAAATTTCAACTTTCTACCTCAAATAGTTTCGGAGAAAATCGTGTGTGACAAGACAGACAGGCAGACAGAGGGATACCGAAGTCATCTTATAAGTGTTCCGTACGGAACACTATAAAGCATTTTACCAACCACATAGCACCCTTGTAAGTGTTAAAAGCGAGTTTTTTTGTTGAAACTGAACATAAAACTTTATTTTTTGATGTCAAGTCAGGATTAAGAACTTCAAAAAACACGGGAAATAATAGTCTTGTTCAGTGTTGGTAAAAATTAAAACCAGTTATTGAGCGGTTGCACATATTTATTTTAAACAGCATTTTGCTACGTAGCTTAGTTAAAGGGGGTGTATCCGTGTTTTTTGTTAAACATGAACACTAAAACCTAATATTTTTAAGTTTTTATGATAAATGTAGATTCAGAACATTTAAAGATGTCCGAAATAATAGTTTTATTCCATAATTTTAATGATTATACAGTTTTGCATTATTTATTAAAATGTATTTTTTCAATTTGATAGTTTTCACCTTAAGTGTGTTTTCTGAAAAAACCTCACGGTGGATGTCTTTTTTGGATTCAGCATAAAAAAATACTTAAAACACGTGTCTCACTTAAAAGACTTTTTTTTCTATACCTGTGTAATTATTTGTAGGAATCTTCTGCCGAAGTCGTTCCGATGAAATTTTCACAAATGTATCAAGAATTACCAGACCGCCTCACGAGCGAAATGAAGCGAGAGCTCAGTTGCCCATGGCATTTGTATCCTTACTACACTTATGCAACGAACAAAACTTGGAGCTCAAACAACAACTAGGAAATAAGGATTTTGAGATATTTGGCCCTCCGAAAGATAAGTGATTTAAAGTCTGTTTATTTTTACTTGTATTAATTGTTGTTTTAAGTTTAAATCGCAGAAAATGTTGTTATCGTTAGAGAAAGAAAAACATGTCGAACGCTGCACACTGAAGCCGGATGGCTACCGTCGGCACGTTAAAATGTGTCTTGTAGGGTTTCTTAGAGATGGCACGCATTTTTTTTTCCGTATTAATTTTACATATACTATTTGCGCGACATCTCTAAGAAATTCGACCAAGCACATTTTAACGTGTCGGCGGTAGCCAGCCAGCTTCGTTTTGTTCCACGTGTTTATCTTGCTGTAGCGATAACTGTATTTTGCTAATTATTTTGTATATTTTTATAAGTTTATTCATTTTTTGTTTACACTGATTTCATAAATAATTAAAAAAGAATCTACAACTGTCCTGACTTTATTTTATCTACCTATTAAGCTTTGCAAATGACAGTATGCTTATTTCCTCATTCACTTTGAACGCTCGAACATCGGCTACTCATGCAAATATTTACAGACAGCAGGAAGTCGTTCAACTTAACAAAGAAGAAATTCTTTCTTGGGGTGACAGTAGTAAAGTAGAATTTAACTCCTCATCTGTCACATGAACACACCCTAAATTCCGATCTGTCAAGTCATTCATTGAACTGGTTAAAGTAGATGTGTTTTGAGTACTTTTTAAAAATGGAAAAATCGAATATCCGTGCAGTGTTCTGGAACTGAAATCCATGCAAAGTTAGTGAAAATGTTAAAGGATTCTGCTCCTTCATTTCCAACTATTCATAGATGGACATTTAGAGATTAAATGTGGTCGTACGAGCGTCAATGATAATCCATGTTCAGGACGTTCAAAAACTGCAACAACTGAAGAAACTATTGTGCAAGTACAAGATATGGAAATGGAAGACCGTCGATTAACCGTGGATGATTTAGCTGAGGCTGTAGGCATCTCACATGGATCAGTACATGAGATCTTAACTAATATTTTGGATATGAGAAAGCTATTCACAAGATGGGTGCCGCACCTCTTCTACATGACAATGCACTTGGTGATAGAGGTGCTTTGGCAACTGGCAAACTGGTCGGATAAAGTATAAATCATTGCAACATCCACCCGATTTGCCAGATTTGGCTCCGTCTGACTTCCATCTGCTCCCAAACATCAAAAGAGTTATACGTGGGAAGCGTGTTTTAATAAATGATGATGTAATAACATCCGTAGATGGGTATCTTGAAGGTCTTCCGGAAAACCACTTCAGAGATGAGGTAAATGAATTGGAAAATCGCTGGAAAAAATGTATTGAGCTTAAGGGAGATTATACTGAAAAAGTATTTCAACTCATTAATTTATCTTGTTTTCATTTCCGCTTTCAATATTTATTGACTGACCAGTATAAACATAAACAAATTGCTTACAACTACATCAAAATATTTAAATTAAATAGGAGTACGATATAACATCTTATTAACGTGGGTTATATATTTACTTCAGCTAACACATAAAAGTAAAAGGAAAAATATAGAGTAAATAACCTAAGATTTATACATGTATATAAGAATTTTAATAGGTAACTTTCACAGGTTACAGAACTTATAGGTAGCAATTCTTCTGGGTTTCCCCTGTGTCAATAAAAATGCGATTCGAACGTTTCGCCGATCAAAGTGCCAGCTTCTTCAGAGCTTGTTCGGAAAACTGACCCCTTCAGAATCCAGCTCGAAACTGGTTATGTTTCTGTTTTATAAAAAGTGGATATACCAACAGACTGTAATAGCCGTTTTTGGCGAGTCTTGTGGCTAGTGCCTTTACACTGGAGAAAAGAAGAAGTCTCCCGGGGTCGGAACAGGTACTAAAAAGAATAAGAAATATACCCAATTCGTCCAATAGCGTTATTTTTCCTTCCCTTTTCAGACTCGCGTAACGGTGGTGGACCCTGGGAAACAAAAGAATTAAAAAACGAGCATCTAAACCCGATGGCGTGTAAAACCACCCCAAGGGTCGTTGGGGTATTGTTTAGGCGTGAGACAAGATACAAAAAGTTTCCCATTCTTAAGTGGAACGCAGAGCATAATTTTTTATTTATATAACGAAAACCATCGCTCAAACTAAGCTAGGCTAAATAGGCAAAATTGTGATTAGGAATTTTTTAAATAAAACACATGCTTTTTCTATTAAATTAATATTTTTATTTTATAAATAACAGGACAATTTGCCCGAATTTCCTCCGTTGCTACAAAGGCATCAGTAGATTTTTATTTACAGAAATATTTACATTACATAATAAAAAAATTCTTTTGACTATTTTTTTCTCTTTATTGACATTGATTGTCATGTAAATATTAGTACGGGAAAAAAAGAACATAGTTTTACGAAAAAGGTTTACAGCATAATACAAATAACTTAAACAATATCTAATTTAATAACAAAAGTGAGGGTTAATTCTTTTCTATGATTAAAAAAAGTACTATATTTTCGAGAACGCGATTACTGCCTACGATCACTACTGTAGTTACTAACAGACATAGTCAAAAGATTTTTTGATTTTTTATTGACTTCCTTATAGTTTTCTTACTATGAAGAGTTAAAAATTAGTGATCCCCAAACTATCTGCTCGTTCTTTTCAATCATAGAAAACTTACATGTAAATCAATATTTTTGTAAATAAATTATTATTTAACAAACACAAAACATTTTTCTTTTTAACCAAAAATAGAGAATGAGATGTACAAATAAGGGCAAAAAAGTGAGCTTAAGTCGCAGCAAATACATACTTCCAAGCTCATTTCTTTGGTCATCCTCAGGTACAGGGTGATCATTTTTAGACGCCCAGCCCCGATTTATGGAAAATTGTTATATATTTATTTTTTTTTAAATGTAGATTGGTATAGTGTCTGTCGAGGAGTATACTACGTATTTGACATTTGGTAGTGAAAACAACGCTGGGCGCCGCGACGCCAAACGTGGCTTACGATCCATGGTAACCGCGATGACCAAAAAATAATGTTAAGAGGGTTTTTGCTGCATAACTTCTTTAACAAAACAAATTAGAGAAAAACACTTTAAGGAAAAAATGTTGAAAAAAATTAAAGCTTTCCAATGCCAAGGGAGTCGATGGAAAAAAAAGTTGTATATTCCTTGACATACATATTTTCCGTAAATCGGGGCCGGACGTCTAAAAATGATCATCCTTTACAAACATATGGAGTTACGAGAACTTTTTTTCTATATAAGGCGTATTTATAATATTTGAAACAGTAATATTTTTATTAATAAATTTCAATAAATATTTGCTGTATTTTTCTTCAAGGCACTAATGAAACGGCATTTTTAAGTGGACCTATCGTAGCGGCGCATAGCGTTCTTACACGAGGTTTTAATGACTAGTTTTTTTAACATATTTTTACAAGACTTTTTTTTTTAAACGAACAATAAACATTAAACGAAATATTTTTTCATTTAAATTCGGGGATCGTTGAAACTGGAAAACGCAATATCAGGATCAATTTATGTACACTATAGAGTGCTCTATAAGTCGGAACGCCAGATTAGAAGAGGGAGGCGGTTTTAATCCGAAAATCCGTGCCTAACCTCACTTTTGCAGTCGCGCCATCTGTCGTTATTAATGGTAAGTTCAGGTTAGTTCAGGTCCGTGCAAATATCCGCTAGTTCTACAACTTAAAGTCCTGGCAGAAATTCTATCTTGGGATGTCTGTCTTGGCATGATTCTACCAGTCACAAGAGCTTTTGCAAAGTTCAAATTAAACCATCGACGGAATACGGTTACATATTCCGGGCTTTGCTCTTAAACAAGCTCTGTATTTGGCAGAATTTATTTAACCCCACACCGGCTTCTCCCTTCCGAGCACCGCCGCCCCGAAAATATACCTGGGTTTTCCCAAGTATGAGATTTTCGGTCGAGCAGTTGTCCACCCCCCCAGTAAGGCTAAATGCCTTCCCAATCTACCGTGAGAATCCTCACGTGGTTGCGGGACACATCTGTTTCTACTGAGTAATTCCTCTCGAGGCGCGCTCCTTCAGACCACGATACAAAGTTCTTGGGCTCAAGGAATCATTGCTCCCTTGAGGACCGATCGATTCCTTAAGGGCAGCTCCCACCAGTATCTTGAATATACCTAGAGCAGGTTCGGTTCCTCGGAAATAAGTCATGGATCCGAGTCTGGCAAGAGGCAATACCCTTTCATATCATTTTAGGATGACTTTAATTGCTTACAACAATTTGGTATACGGTTACAATAAAATTGACGTCGTCTCCCAAATAAACGTGTCCTTTTCTTCCCTCCTGTCTTGCAGAGACACACACACATTTATATAAATTAATGGTTATTTTGATATTGCGTTTTTTAGTATCAATAACCCCCTAATAAGGAAACTAAATAAGTACGGAGATTTAACAAGACCCACACAAAAACTGTGCGATCATTTTTTTTTTAAACAAAATTAAGACAAATGCACGTGTTAGACTGGAAGTTTGCCAGTTTTTTTGTTCTTCCAAATATTTCCTCTTTAGTTGTATTCACTTACTAATTATCTTTAAGCATACAGGGTATTTCATAAAACTTTTAAATATTTTTTTTACCTAAAAAGTGAACTATTGAAAAATCTTACAAAATACAAGGCAAGGTACACTGAGCGGTATGATTTTCAAGCACCCTGTATACTTAATAATAAGATTTTTACGGATTTTTTCATTTAAGAGGCTCAAAAAGTTAAAATTACTGACACTCCACGTTTACTATAATATTAGGAAACGCTTGACTGAAGCATTTCTTCAAAGATATATTAAAGCAAATTTAAATTCTCTTTTTTTTATTTCCACCAGGAGCTTTAGGTTTTTTAAAAAAAAAAACAGCCAATAACACAAGACGCAAAGATAGACCGTCAGTAATTTTCATTTTTGGTTCCGTCAAGAGCAGACATCAATGCGCATTCACCATTTTTTGAAATTTTAATTATTTTGGACATTTTCTGAAGGTCTAACGTTATTTTACAACGAATCTCGTGGTTATTGCAAATAAGGCCCTGGGAAGTTAACCAATTATTTTTTTTTTACAAAAACAAAAATTTATATTTACTATATGGGGTGAAAAGTTCCAAGACTTTCGAAGAGATGGCAGCACAAACAAAAACCCATATGATTTTTAATTCATCTATCGGTCTGTGAACTTCAGAAGCCCCGATAGAGGGCTTACAACAGCCAGATGTACAAATTATTGTATCTTATTTACTTTGTGCGTCAGTACTGGGATAAGTACTATGAATTTTGTTCTCTGGCGATCCTAGCTCGGCTGATGAGTCGTGATATTCTGATAGATGAGAGAACAGCAAATAACTGCTCGTTGCTGCAGTTGATATTAAAGATAATTTTTAATAAATTTAATTAATTTCATTATTGTTGTTTGAAATTAAAAAAAAACTTGAAATAACCCCACAAGTTTTCTAAAAGAATAATGGTGGATACGAAAACGATCTTGCCCTTGAATTTTTCAAAACTCTTGTCTCAAAAACGCAAGTTTCAGGTACATTCATACTAACAAATATTAAATCAACAAATTCCAATATTACAGGCAACTGTACCTTTTTTTAACATTGTGAAAAAAAAAACGTAAATCTAACAAATTCAGGAATTGATGGTCCCTTTCTACGAAAAAGACTACCAAAGTCTTTTTATTAAAGCACCAAATATATACGTAGATTCTATATAACCTTAAAAAATACATCTCACTATCGAGTAGATGTAACATAAGGCAATTCGTTTTTAAAGTTAATAATTTCTAAAATATTCTTTTTCTTACTATACAATCAGTACGTGGCCCTATAAAATAATTTTCACGATTTCTGGTAAAAAATTGCAAATATCTTTTTACGAAACAGTTTTCAAATAGATTTTTCGAGTTTACCCTCAAGTAATAACCAAAAAGATATGCAATTTTTTCACCGAACACCATTTTTTAGTAACGATTTTTTAATCAGTCTATAATTGACTGAAAAAATTTACAAATTCCAAGAACAAACAGTACGTTTCATTTTGAGTACAAAAATACAAAAAATCAACGGGACGGACTTAAAACATTCTTTTTTCTTAACCTCAAAAAATTCAGCCTTACAGATGCACTGGCGCGACACAATTTTCGAACAATTTTAAAGACCCTTTTTACGGGAAAGTGTTATTTTTAAAATAGAAGGGTTTTTTAGTCGAAAAAAATTGCTATAGTAAAATACCTTTAACAATGGCTTTTTCAGAAGTTGGAACTCTACAATAAAAAAAATAACACCGCCCCTTTCAAGGTCCTGAATTCCAAGGCCATAAGTTTTAACATTTAAAAGTAATAATTCGTTATTCGTATTGTATGTCTTTTTTATCACACTTGCCACTATCTCCTCAATCTTTAAGAATGTGCTTTCTTTTATTTTTTGTTTTTGGTCAATAGTAATTGCATCCATCACCTGCATGGTGCCAACAGGATTTCTAACCAACAGGGACAGGACGTTATCTCTCTTCTGGAATATTTACTGCCCCACCCTTTGACAAAACTGATCCTGTAACAAAGAAAAAATTTGTTAGGACATACTCAAACCTCTGCATATTTACATTAAAACGAGGTCCCACATTTAACTTGACCTCGGTTGTCTGCTGCTAGTGAATCGGTCGAATGAATGGTGTTGTCAGAGTTCCAAAATAAAAAAAAAACCTTTAATTTACCGGCTTTCTCAATATCATTAGGAATATAATCTAAAGGCGTGCAAAGTTTTAGTCAATAGAGAAGAAAGTAAACACCTGAATATTTAATTTAATTAATAAGTTATATATAACTCCCGATAACCAGTTATTAAAATCAATAAACGTAAGTGGCAACACTTGTACGTATCCAAGGTAAAATTTACACACAGGCCACCATTCGATTTTTAGCAGTTAACATAACTTTTTTTATGAAACAGGGTTGCAATTTACTCCACCCCCACACATTGAAACTTTAAATGGGTTTGGTGGGACGGGATTTCATGAATGACATAGTTTATCTCTCCTCGGATATAAAACGGTTTGGACATAACCAGGTGCCATTACTCGTTTCGTATCTAGCTTACCTTATCGAATTGGGATCACCCATAGGTCCCTGTTGGCAATCCACCAGATTATCCCATCCAAACATTTGCGGACCGTCAGGCGCGTGGATGCACAAGCAGTGCTCGGCGGGGACGCGAGTAGGTCCGCCGGGTCGCTCGCAGTTTCCCACCGCGGCGCCACCTCCTCCCTCCAGGTACAGCGAGTGGACGAAGACCGGCTGGTCGGAACGGTTGTAGAGCCAAACGAAACCGCCAGGCTCACGAGATAAGGTCACTCCTGAAATAAAGAAAGAAACAAAGGTTATACAAAAGGAAATTGCGGAGAGAGAGGCAATTTTTGCGAACGTGCGCGTGCGATCCAAAAGTTCTTAGACTAAGCTTCCGTCACCTTCAAAGTAATCCCCTACATCCGAATGCAGTGCCCCCCCCCCCCCCGTTTTTTCCACTAGTCTTAACAATTTTTGGAAGGTTGTTTCTGTTACTGCCTTCAGCGCCGCGCGATCCCCTCTACCACCTCAAAGTTGTGGCCATATAACTTCATCTGGGGGGGAACAGCCTGGAGTAACGGGCTGCCAAATCAGGCAAATAAGAGGGTTCAGACATAGAATTTTTCGGGAAAAACTATTGACATTATCGTGCAAAAGGAAGCTCTTCTCGCTCCAAAGCTTTGGCCGTTTTCTAATCAATAAAAAGTTCGGTGTTCAAAACTGCCCAACAAAGGTCTTGAAGAATAATTTGTAGAATTTTGACGATGATTTCAGGCGTGGTTGCAGTCACAGATCTTCCGGAACACTCGTCGTCTTTCATCGGAGTTCGGCTGGACTTAAATCGCGAAAACCATTCCAAAAGTTTGCGTGCGGCTCAGATCTTTGTCCCCATCATTTCTAAGTTTCAGTAGTACTTTTCCCGAGCTTAAAACAAAATTTCATCCGTTGTAAAAATATAAAACAAACTGACCAAGCTAGCAAATTAAAACTTGTCACGCAGCACTGTTGGGGATCGACCTACCTCAACCTATTAGTGCGACCCGATATTACTTCGCGTTCTTGCCTTATACCTTTGTAAAGGAACTTCTGGGTCGTACCACGTATTAATAAAAATCGGTTCGAACCAAATCATTTTGTGGTATCGTACTTGTATCCCCTTTCTTTTAGAATACTAGGTTTGATTCTTTCAAAATATACACATTGTCCCTAAACGAAAACAGAAAAATCCTACCTAATCCAATCTTAGCTCTTGTTTTCTGACTAGCCTCGGTCGTCTTCAAATTTTGCGGACCCAACGCCTCCAAACTAAGCCCGTCGAGTCCATAAGGTACGTTCCCGAACACATTAACTGAACATGGTTCAACCGGAAAAAGAGGCCCCACTCGGTTTTGTAACTCCCAGTAGGCCAACTTGCACCATTCTAGAGGATTAGCCATTGACGAATCTGAAACAAAAAGAAAAAAAACGTGAATATACCCGGTAGTTAATAACACTTTTTTTTAGTTTTTTGTAAGCAAATATTTTATTTTCGGTCAAGTGTAACGCCTATATTTCTCGTACTTCTTTAACGCTGACAGAAGCCGCACAACAACTGGCAATTAAAATGATATGTGGAGATAATGGAAAATTTCTTACATCAGCTTCATAGAACTTAAGAGATTCGTAACTGCTTAACCTAATCTGAATAAAGAGTCTAACCGTACTTTCATGGCGAAACTGCCCTCGATCGGAACCTATATCGTAACCTACGCTATAATATACAGGATGCTAATAGTAGTTGATACAGAAGATATTACTTCTCTATCTTGGTTAATCGTGGAGATTTAAAAAAAAAGTGTCCGATGATGACTTTTTTTCAAAGCGATATATCTAAGTAAGTTTTAAAGCTAGGAAAATAAAACTAAATGGCAGTGTTATGATACACTCTACAATTTATTTTACAACAGTTTCCGATGGGCCAAGCCTAAATAAAAATATTAGAAAAATGTAAATACAAATTTTATCAATCGATTTCTATCAGATCTAATTGAATGACCACTTTGAAAAAAATATATAATATTTGTCTATGTGTCGCCTAACAGCGTGCCAAGTTTCATTAAATCCAAGTGATGCAACATGTTGAAAAAAAAATAAAACTAAGGGGACATGTACTCTACGACCGCTACGAGAACGCATTTAAACGTGTTCGTTATTATTAGAGAAAAGATTATTTTAAGGAAAGAAAAAAGCTCGCTTTGAAGGTAAAAGAATATATTACTTATATGAGAGGTCGACAAATGAAGGGTACACAGTCAAGAAATTTTGGCAAGATGGGAATATCAAAAATGCTCGCCAAGCATTTAATGGTCTTAAACCGCCATCTAGTAACGAACGTACTTTAATTATTACGCCTATTGGAAGCGAAAGTGGTTTTGTAGAGGGAGGTCTTTTAACATTCGTATACCATAAAACACGAGATTACCACGAAGATATGAATTCCGATGTATTAGAAGATTGGTTTTCGCAGATGGTAGACTTAATACCAGACGGTTCTGTTACTGTAATGGATAATGCTATCATTCTAAAAAATTAGTTCCAACCTTGGGTTGGCTGAAAAATCTTCAATGACCGAGAAAAACATTTCGTTTCCAAAAGACAGCGTTCAGAAATAAAGACAAGTACACAAGTTTCGTCATCGACGAAATAGCAAAAAAACGTTACTGTTTATCGCCTGCCACCAGATCATTGCGAGCTCAATCGGATAGAACTTATAAGGGCACAAGGTGAAGTCGCCAGAACCAATACGGCCTATATGTAAATTAGCAGACTTACAAAACCTTTTTCAGAATGTCATATCTAATGTTTCCACAGAGAATTGACGAAAATGCGTCGAGTATATATTGAGGATTGGAAGATAAAATGTGGGCAGTGGACATGGCAGTAGATGCCACTGTTAAACCTTTAATTATACATGTAAATTCAAATGAGTCGGACAATGAGAGTGTTTCAAGCATGTCGGAGATGGAAGATTCATAATACTTTTTTCATTGTTTTTTGACTTCCTCATTTGTATATTTTTTAATTAATGTTTTATTATAAAATATTATTTTTTTCTAATAAATGTTTAAACATTATAAAACTATTTCATTCATACTATTCACAAATAATACGTATACGCCCAGGCGCACCACCACTGGCCACAACTATTTCAGACTATTTAGCCCCAACCAATAAAAAAAGGGTCGTTGTATTCAAACATAAAAGATTGCGAATATTACACCGATGCCAGATGGTATTCCAATAAAGTTGTTGAACTGCTGCATTACAGGTAAAATGTAGGTAAAACTTTGGGGCCCTTACTACTGCTTGATGCTAATGTGCATAATTTTAGATGATTAATTGCTATTACTTTCAAATAGAGTACACTATTCGCCCTTCTTGGGACAATTAAAAGAAAATATCTGACAAGGAATGTCACAGATCACAGAAACAACGTATCTAGCAGTGATCGATAATTTCATCGCTCGCTTAGAAGAGTGCCGAGCACGTAACGTGAAACGTTACGTTAGTTAGATGACATTTTTTTGCATACAGATTTTCTTCCATTTAATTCAATTAAACGCCCGTTACCTTTCTCTGCTGATCAAAGAACATACAAAAAATCTTTAGGAGCATATAATAATCCATCGAAAATCTAATCAACAATGCATAGGATATTTCGTAATGCATTCCCAAAAATAGTTGCCGCACCCGAGCAGGTAAAATATTACTAATCCTCGCCGAAATAAAAAAAAAATGTGTGCAAACACAATTATCGAAATTGAAATAATAATAATAATGTGAATTTCCGGCGCCATCTCGACCTTACTAGGCCGTCGCCGTCGCCAGATTAAATGACGTATTACGTGAACATTCCAACAAGTGGTCGACGTTGCCAAGTTTATATTATAACGTGATATAGTGTTTGTGCATAATATTGTCATAGAAATCAGTTTTTTTTTTGGATTTCCTTAACGAAATGTAGCATGCAATCGCATAAATATTATTAAAACTATTTTGAAGACGTGACTTGCGACAGGATCCTCACTGCTTCTCCAAAAAACAATGAAATGTTAGCATATTTTCAAAAGAAAAACAATATTCAGGGGCGGATTAACACTGCTTTTCAACAGTTGATATGTAAGGCCTGTTATGTTTTTGGCCGCTGCTATGCAGGCATATTTTTTGATTACGACGTACAATCTAAGCCACCGGACATACAGCCTTGACCAAAAGCATTTGCCATCCCATTGCCCATTGGCAAAGAAAAATTATCAATTC
Organism: Pachyrhynchus sulphureomaculatus; assembly: GCA_019049505.1. Classification (NCBI taxonomy): domain Eukaryota; kingdom Metazoa; phylum Arthropoda; class Insecta; order Coleoptera; family Curculionidae; genus Pachyrhynchus; species Pachyrhynchus sulphureomaculatus. The sequence goes on along the minus strand of CM032452.1, from coordinate 77,069,962 downwards.
TTGGAAGTCAACAATAGCTGACCCGTCTTATTCTTGTAATTATTTAGTTTTTATTTTTGTTCTCCAATCTATATTTGACACCTACAGCTTTGGCCAAAAGTATTTGTCACCCGCTCCGGTAGCTCTCATATTCCATGGGCCCGCATACCTTATACAGCCTTGGCCAAAAGTATTTACCAACTTTTCAGGTAGTAGAAGATGTCTCTGATTGCTCACCGCACTTATATTTATTTCTCTAAATTGTCACATCAAATAAAGTAACCAAAAGAATGAATCCCATTGAAAAAACAATCTAACAAATTGTTGTAACTTTCCACTGTTTTCCGCTGTCACCAATGTTGTAACCGACCGTTGCTTTACTGGTTTGTAAGTCGATCAAAAATAACACGTGATAACACTTCTAACTTTTTATTAAGTAAAATTTATAATACTTATTATCTTGCTATGAATATAATAATATCAATAACAATATTTAATACTTGATGTTATTGTTAATAATAATGCCTTTTATGTCTTTTGTTAATTAACCAAGAATAATAATAATGTAATAATGTCTTTTCTAGCTGACTGCCAATTATTTTATACATTTACTCTCTAAAATTTACCATAGGCGTACTCTTAAATATTTACCAATCATCCTAATGATTATAGAGTTTGACGACTTCTCGGCGCTATCAATAAGTTTACAAAGAAAATAATTAATTGTAGAAAGAAGTTATTTTACTGAGCTATTAGTAAGTGTACGTAGTATATCTTTTATTGCGAATTGGTTATTGTTAAACTATGGCTTTGCATTAAACTCACAGGCGTAGCTAAAGGGCAAAACAATATAAAAAAATAAAATAATAAAAATAGTTGGTTTACAACAACAGGGTGGAGCTTCTGGGTTCGCACCTACAGTCACCAGATCTCAACTCTATAGAACATGTGCAGTTGATCCTCAAGCGGCGAATCAAGAAACACTAGATCACATTAAAACAGACCCTCAAACGCGTCTGGTTCCAACAGTAGAACGCTATTTGCCAAGAAGAATGCAAAAAGTTAACTTCTTCATTACCAAAAACAATTGCAGCGGTAATAAAAACTAAAGGAAATTGTACTAAATATTGATTTTTATAACAAATATACCAGTTTGATTTAATGTATGGCTTTCATTTTGTTCTATTCCAACAGAGTGTTAGCGGGTCTGTCCATCTGTCACATCCGATTTTCTCCGAAACTATTTGACATAGAGAGTTGAAATTTGGCACTAATATAGGAACTGATGGCCCCATCAGAGCCGTGTAGTTTTGAAAGTTAAATTTTGACTTAAGGGGTTCGTTTTGGGGGGTGAAATCGGAAGTAAAAAAAAAATACCAGGTCAGCGTGTGGCGTGTCAAATTCTGGAATATTCTCCACAGGGTGTAGATTGAACGAATTATCACGGAACACTAATTGTGCAAGTACGACTGGTATTAGGGTGGACGGAGTTTCGTAACAAAATATATTTTTTTAAGCTCTAAACCACTGGATTCATTTTGATTAATGCTTAAATAATTCATTATTATGCCGCTAGTGATATATGGTTGGGTCAAACGTCACAAAAATTGATATTTTGTGTAGCTGCTACATATACAACTCTCCAACTGCTAGCTTTATGACACGCGATGTTATAACACCAAAAAATTTCTTAGTTAAGTTGATTCAAATTAGCGAACTGTCTAAAACGTTCATCATCCCTATTACTACTCTCTAAAATCAGCTGACTGCATCGATGCCACTTGTCCACTAAAATTTTATTTTCCTCTATATATAAACTAATCATGATATAATAACAATGGGTACGGTAATACCAATGCCTCACATCTATTTACTCAGATGTTACAATTTTTATTACTATTATAAGTCAAATTTTAGGTAATGAAAACACGATAAAAGCTATTTTATCTCGCCTATTTAACCAACTTTATTCATTAACAACTGTTTACTTGAGAGGGGGAATGGCAATTCTTACGGTATTATATTTATTTATTCTTTATTTAATAACTCAAAAAAGTAGTTTATGAAAAAATAAATTTTTAATTTCAGTGCAGCACGATACATATTTCTTATCAGCTAGTAGCAGAAACAACTCAAACTACTTTAAATTTTAAATAAGGAGTACAACCATATCTTGAAAGGGCAGTTTAATCCAGGTTTTTTGATTTTGCACAAAAACTTCCATTAAACTGGTCTAATCCAGCCTTATATAGTAAGATAATACACTCTAAACAGAAGTATAACTGATCATCTTAGAAATTAATTACAAAACACTAAAAACCGGATATGCGGGAACATGCGTAAAAAGTTTTTATTACCTGATTTTGCGCACGTATACCAAACGGGTTTTCAACTTTAAAAAGTTGCTGCACCATAAAATAAGGCCCAAAAAATACAATTTCAGTAACTTCATTACCTCAAATTTCATTAGGTAATTTGCAAATCATCAAAAATACTATAGTAAGCGTATCGATGATTTTTATAGCAAATTCAAACGCGCGTGCATTTATTTTTAGGGGACCTTGTCTGAGTCAAGGTCATACCTTATCTTTAATTTTTACCTCAGCAAATTTGCAGTGCGTCATCATGATTAAAAAACAACAAACAAAATTGTCATATCTATCCGTCGTTTTCACGAATATAATTGTTTAATATTTATTTGTTAATACTTATCTTGGCGGTCAGAACCGTTAACAATACATAGTATGGTTTTTTTTTAACAGTGATCGTTTTTAATCCATCGGAAATTACTCTTCTTGCACTGACCTCGAAGTACGAGTACAATATTTGAGACATTATGAAATTGTGACCCCAACTGTCACAGTTTAAAAAATGCTTTTCTGCCACCTTGAAGAGATACTCCGAAATAAACAGAGCTGCATTTTCTTGTGTCTGTTGTTAATGTACATAAATAAAAATTATGACAATATGTACTTTTAACAAGGGTGGACCCAGGACCCAGGCTTATGCCAGATTAAAGGGATGAGCGGTTGCGGTAAGCTGTATCACAACAGTGTTAACTTCTGGGAGGATTGGCAGGGGACAGTTGCCCTTCTGTCCCTCGCTGGATACGCCCATCATTCTTAAGCTCTTTGGACATTAATGCAACTAATCGCACACGCAAATCTCTAGATACGACTTCTAACTTGCACACCAATCATTGAATGATAAACTAAATGTTTAGCGGGTCTGCTTTTACCACAGCAAAGGAACAAAGTTTTTTATGTGTTGGAGTAGGTATAGACTTCCATGAAGTAAGTTATGCGAACGATGAGTTGCATTAAGCTAAATTAAGGTTCAAAGATCATTAAAAAGAATTGTAAAAATTTTCTGATAAAAGTCCGTTAATCTGTCAGTAACTTACTATGCGTTTTTGAAAAACTAACAGGATTTTTCCGCGCTGCCCACCAGTGAGTTATGAGTGAAATCTTTCTAAAAGTACGAATCAATCTGCGGTGCGATTCATTACGACCTTTCCAAGTGAGAGGTTAATGTCAAAATCGAAACTACGAATTTATAACTTTCAATCATGGAAGTGTGAAAAACCATTCGCGAACAGTGCACTGTTTATGGATTAATCACTATTCCTAAAATAGTTTTTTTTTGATAAAGACGTGTGTCGTAAGAAGTTCAAAAATTATTGTAGCGTGTATTAATTTAAAAGGACGGTTTTTCCTCTAGATTGGCTAATAAACGTGCGAAAACCACGAAGTAAACATCCCGATTCTTAGTAGTGTACCGGCCCGTTTGCCAAATATTAAAATTAGCGATTGGGTCATTCAACGACCGACTGCGACGCCGACGAACGAAAATAAGCCGACGCCGACGGCGGCGCCTAGCAATTGATGGAATCTGCATTTCGGCTGCCAAAACATTTTTTTTATGCAAGCCCATATCGAAACCACTCATATAACTTCATAGATTGTTTTAGTGGCCGGTGTAATGACATTTTTATATTATTTTGATGGTATAAGTAGACGACATTCAATGTGAGGACGGCGCTAGCACATTTGTTACCCTCTACAACTTTACATTATGCTGCCCCCTTAGCCAGCAGTTAAAAGTGATTTTGTTTGGTCTCGTAAACTAGGCACATTGTAGCTAGATCAAGTCACAAATTTTAAATGACAGAAAATTAAAAAATAAAACAGGACATACAGTATAACGCTATGTTCTTTAAGTTCAACACACTGCATGAAAAATAACCTGAACACAATATGGTTCCTTGTGTACAACTTTATACAGTGATAGTTTGGCACTCTTTCCAATTTGTGTGAATTAAAGTATCAAAAGCTCTGGACAAGTCCAAAAGCAGGACTCTTGCATTCTTCTTGGGAAATAACGTTCCACTATTCGACCAAGACACGTTTAAGGGTATTTTTTGATGTGCTCGAGTGTTAAATCTCCGTTTAAGGCATGACGATATGTGTTCTATAGGATTGCGATCCTGTGGGGGCCAATCCTAAAGCTCCACCCTAATCTCCCGCCACTTCATTATTGTGCCGTTTTGTGGCACGGTGAGTTATCTTGCTGGAAACGCATATTTTCCAAGTTTGTATCACCGTAAAATTTAAAAAATGATGGTGCTAGTGATTTAGAACTGCTATATACTTTTGTGAATAGATTCGACCCTCGCGAACTACCATTTCGCCCACGCCACTTGCTGACACGTACCCCACATCATAATACTGCCGCCTATGTGTTTTCTAGTGGGTAGTACGCAATCGGAGTTATACTTTTCTCCTATCCGGCGCCTGATTACATCAGGAGTACCAAAAATCTAAAACAAGGAAAACAACACAAGGGAAGAGTTAAAAAATACTTTCGGGTTACTCATTTAATAATTAAATTAACCCATATACAGACTTAATAAATAATACATACAAGTTAGACTTGTCCAACCAAATGAAATTAGACTAATCCTCGTGAAAAGATTTATATTTCTGGGCCCCTGCCAAGTGCACCTTTTTCTTCTCCTCCGATAGTTTTAAAGCCTTGTTTGTAGTCCAGCATTTTGAAACCGCCTTCTCATTGTTCGAGCAGAAATTTTCTATCCGATTTGTCATGTGTTTTCGCCCACTTTTATTGTTTGTACGTTTGTACGATTTTTCGCGATTTTTTAAAAATAATACGAAGAAGAGTGCGCGCAAGTATTACATTATAAACTCCTGGACAAAATTAACGCAACAATCTAAAAATTAATTTATCTTTTTCTTATGTCAGTTTTAAAGTTTTTGAATAGTAGGTTATGCATATTTTGTTTCGTTGTTCATGACAGAAATCAAAACAATTCTTTTAGATTTACAGTTTTAAAGAATTTTTTAGAAGATAAACAAGTTTCTGTAATAATGTGATAGATTTTCTTTAAAAGTAAGCTTATAAATTGTTCCCTTTTTCAAATTAATACGTTTTTGTGGTAGACTGTTTTATTTTTGACCCCGAAGAATTAGAAAAATGAATCGAACAAGGAATTTAACTGAACACGAGGTAGTGCGAGCCTCAGTTTTATCGGACGAGGGATATTGTCAGAGTTATATTGCCAATTTGTTAGGCAAACATGATTCGTATGGTAAGACGCTTGAATGAAGTAGGAACTTATTCTAGAAGGCTAGGGCAAGGGCGAAAACGATACACTAGCGACCTAGATGAACGTTTTATAAGACAATATGCTTTAAGAAACAGGACTGTCACTAGTTCTATAATAAGAAACGAACTCGAAGCTGTTCGCAATGTCACAATTTCTTCTAAAACAGTTAGAACACGGTTAAATGAAGCTGGATTAAACAGTAGGAGACCAGCCACTGCGCCCTTGCTTACTAGAGAGAACAGAGTTGCCAGGTTACGTTTTGCTCGAAATCACGAAAACTGGTCTGTGGATGATTGGAAACAAGTTTTCTTCACAGATGAAACTAGGGTTAGTCTAAAACATCCAGATGGTCGTGAGCGAGTATGGCGAAGACCAGGAGAGAGGTTTGCTCCTTGCAATATCTCTGCAAGGATTCCATTCGGCGGTGGTTTGTTATGTTCTGGGGTGGCATCTGCTTTGATGCTCGCACAGAGTTAGTTCCTGTCCGTACGAGATCCATGAATGCTGACTACTATCTTGAGAATATTGTAATAGAACATGTGATGCCTTTCGGTCATTTTGTGAGCCCAATTTCCTGTTTATGCAAGACAACGCTCGACCTCACGTGGCTAGGGAGGTACTCGATTATCTTAATCAAGTTGATATACCGATTATGCAATGGCCACCAAAAAGCCCGGATCTGAATCCGATAGAACATGTATGGGATCACCTTAAGAAAAATGTGAAACGTCATATACCTGCACCTAGAAACCTGAGGGAACTTGAAAATGCAGTTATCACAGAATGGGAGCAAATTCCTCAAGATTTTATTCAAAATTTAATTAGAAGCATGCGTAGGCGCATAAACGCTGTCATCCGAAGTAGAGGAGGCAACACACGCTACTAGTGTCCCAGTTACACCATTAATTTTGCTACTAGTGTCCCAGTTTATTTTTTTTCATTATTACATAATTTCAACGATTTTGTTATTAGGTCTTAAGAATAATTTTAATTCGAATCTTATAGAGAAATTTGGTAACTAATTCACTTTTAAAGTATCCGAATAAGTTTTTACTTTTAGTGTAACCAATGTTCATAAAAAATAATTAAAATTAATTCATTATAAAGAGATTTGTATGATTTCATATATTGTTGCGTTAATTTTGTCCAGGAGTGTATATATATTTTTTACTCGTGTTTTCACAAGCTTTCATTTGACACCACACTCGATTACCTAGTAAAAATTTTTTTTTTTCACTTCTGATTTCACCCCCCAAAACTAACCCCTTAAGTCAAAATTTAACTTTCAAAACTACATGGCTCTAATGAGGCCATCAATTCCTATATTAGTCCAAATTTCAACTTTCTATGACAAATAGTTTCGGAGAAAATCGGGTGACAGACGGACAGACAGACAGACAGATGGACAGACACCGAAGTCATCTTATATAAGTGTTCCGTACGGAACACTAAAAATTTTATATATTTTTGCAAGAAAATGAGATTCACTACGTTTAAATAAAAACACTTTGTCAGAGCTTAACTAAACTAACAAAATGGCAAATTTATGTTTATAAAATATTTCTGTTTACCATTATTACGAATGCAAATTAATGTCGACGAGCGACCGGCGCCGCACTTTGGATAAAAATAGATCCTGTCCCATACGGAAAAATTATACTACGCCATTAGTTTTGCTTACATTTTATATTGTTTTTATTGCCTTTATCGCTTTTACAAAGTTTGTCTTTGAATTTATGACACGATTTGTCATCTGGCGTAAAATTACTTTCAGAAATTCGTTTTTTGGACCTGAAACCTTAACAAGTGGCTACATGTTTATAACCCTAAAGCCCCTCAAGAGCTTGTTGAACACATACATTCTACTAGGTCTCTGTGATCGCCGCACTACCCATGTCGTATGGAAAATATCTTGGTCACCTGGATTTCTTGGATCTTTGTGTCAACTGCCAGCCATATAAATACCAGATTTTTTCAGTCGATTATACCTTTTTCTTCTTCTTCAAGTGCCTATCCTCTGTGGATGTTGCCCATCACGTTGGTCCATATTATTTTGTTCACCGCTGATCTAAATAAAGCCGCTGCCATGACGTTCGTCGGCGCTCCCTACTGATCTTTGACCTTCTATTTTCCATTGTAGGATGAGTTGGGGGAGGTATTATCTTTCATTCGTCATCATTTCGCATGATGTGCCCAAAGTATTCTTTTTTCTTGTGTTTAACAGTGGTTAGAAATTCAAGTTCTCTTTCTCCTCGCCACAATAGAGTTTCGTCTGCCACGCGATGAACCCTTGAGATCTTGAGCATGTGACGGTAACACTACATCTCAAAAAGGGTCAAATGCATTTGCAGGAGACATCGGTAAAGGTCCACGCTCCCCGCTCCCTACAAGAGTACTGAAAGGACGTAGCACCGCAACACCCTGACTCGAGTATGAATGCTGAGGGTCATATACAAACCTTAACGCAGCGTCAAATTTGAGTCCCGTGAAAACCAACCCAAGATTCATTTTTTGACTTTCGATACCGACTTCTTAATAGATTTAGCGGCCGCGGAATGTGCCATTTGGATGGGAACAAAGAAAGACTGCATCTAACCCATGCACAAACAAATGTCTCATTTTAGATTTTACGTGACTTCGACGAATGTTCGGAATCGACTGATACTTTTACTAAAATGCGTCGTAGGCAAAGGTTCCCTCTACCGATTTTTTGTTGAATTGCTAGACCGCGCGCATCTAACAAAAATGAATTGATGCGGACACGTTCTTACTTGACAGACTGTAATGGTCTTGGGAGTTGTGAGCGCTATGTTGTTAACGGTGAATTGTGAGTGGTTGCTGCTGTTGTTACTGATTATCAGAATAGGTGTTTTCTTGCAGTTAAGGTTCATACCGTAACTATCGCTCACAGTTGCTACTCGGTCTATAAGTCTCCGAAGTCCCTCAGAAGTGTCGGCTGTAAAGACAGCGTCGTCTACGCCAGGACAAATAAAGATCCTTTTCTTTAGATATAGTGTCACTAACTCAATTCACACACTGAGTTGGCATACTATTTATGAGATCTACATGCTTTTTGTCTGCCATTAAAAAAAAAACAAAAATTATACATTTCTGAGAGACTGACTCATATTTAATATTGTACACATGTAATGTTTTCTCTTCCGAAAAAATTACTAAGACCTAGCGTGTAAAAATATTCATCTTTTAAATAAAAATACATGATCGTTACACTGGTAAAACAACACGTCTCAAGGTGGTGGTGTTTCACAACAGCAAATGTCAATTTTAATGCAAAAAATTAGTTCATTTTCACAGCTTGAGTAATATTTTGTATTTTTTTGTTACACGTGCCTATAACGACGCAACGTGGGTACAATCTTGGATTTCCAAAAGAAAACATCGGTGCATTCGCTTGCAATACAACATATTTATTTTCGTTGAAGACAGCACAATATAAAACGTCAATTTTTAGAGCAGATAAATTTGGAAATTGAAATGGTTGATATCAAGGCTCTGCTGGGTTATATCTAAAGCGAATCCAAGATTATCAATGGACTCGAGGAAGGGCGACTGCAAATGATGCGTTACGATTTCCTTAAATGTAAATGTTGTCAGATTTCTTTAATTTGAAAATATTCAATGGTTCACAGACTTTCGCTATATCGTCCCTACCATGTCAAACTATCGAATACGAAAATTGGTAGTTTTCAGGAGAGCAAACTTTAATAGTGAAGAAAAAATTGGCACATTGCCAAAATTGCAAAATTTAATACTTTTCCTACACATTTTTTAAAACTTTTTAGGATGTTATCAAGATTTAGTCAGTTTAATCTTTTTTTTACTTTAAATTAGTGTTTCCATATTCGATAGTTTGACATGGTAGGGACGGTATTATCAAAAGTTTAATCTAACGAAGTAAAATTATCGCGCATAGTTGTAGCTAATGGAGAAGAAAGTAAATACCACTATATTTATAAGGAAAAGCTGAATATTTTCAAAAATTCTAGTTTAAGTCATATATAACCATATATATCCTGGTATTAAAATTAACAAATATAAGTGACAACACTGGTACTACGAATCTCCAACAAACTTTACTAGCAGACGTTATGGATTTTAGCGGTGTTACATGAACGCTGGATACGGTAATATTTTTGTATAAGATGCAGTTGAAATTTTGTCTAGTGTTTCCCACTTATCCTTGCCGCATTCATCGCAGTTTCTAATATCGATTTGACGCGAAACGATGTTATGAAACTATTTTTTTTTGTGTGTCTGGAGTTAGGGCCGGCCGGCTTTAGACGGTAGGCAAGGTAGGCAACTGCTTACGGCGGCAAAATTTAGGGGCGGCAAAACTGCCTGAACTACTGGAGCGCAAAAAAAACAACCCACAAAAATATATTTCGATTACTTGAACTAGAAAATAAATGGGTGGTAAAATCAAATACAACAGGAATAGACAGACTTCTACCAGAAGCCTGTCTATTGAAGTACCCAGAAGTTCTGGGTATTCCTATATGTAAATTGTGTGATTTGTCATTTTCCTGGTTAACATCATAGTTTTCTTTAAGCTTGGGTGTACCTGCATTTTTTGAATTTGCCTACGGCGGCAAAAAAGCTAGGGCCGGCCCTGCTGCGGTTAATATGAATGCCAAAGAAATTATTAGAATACCCCTCCCGGCACAAATGGTTTTTTATTGCCATTGTCAAAAAGCAAAATTAATCTTCGATCTCTCTTATACCATATTAAACAAACAAAATTACCAAAATCACTTTTTAATTTACTTAAAAAGATCGTCCGTATAATTTTTTCAAAAACTCGTTACCCCGGACTGATAGCGAAACGATCGACTCTCATCAAATCGGCAACCTATAATAAACGAGACCATCTGACAAGGAACGGGAACGATAACTGAAAGAGAAATGGATGGGAAGTTCGACTATTAAAACGTCTAGAAATAGAATGGTTCAACAAAGGAACGTTTTTTCCTGTATACGCCACAGATATGTTGGTCAAGACAATGTTCGGAGAGTTGCTATTAACATCTGACAGACATAAAATAAAAGTTTTGTAAAAATTTATTGTTTGCGATTTTTAAAATGAATAAATGTTTAGCATAAATTTGCTTTACTGGGTTTGAAATAAAAGTTTTGTAAAAATTTATTGTTTTGCGATTTTTTTTAAAATGACCTTAATAAATGTTTAGCATTACCGAAGGTTTTTAACAAGTGGTACAATGATGAAATTATAAAGCGTCTGTTTTCTCTCAACTGTTTTAAAGAGGGCAGAGAAGCAGTCGAAGATCTCACGTGAATATGGCTTTAGCACCACGATTGTCACATCTTAAACACTCAGTAAACAACGTACGACCCGTCAAGTCCCAGCGCGCATAACGCCGACCCGTTTTGAATCTTATAAGCGTTATAAAAGGGCATTTTCTGGCCGCCTTGAAAGCAATGTCCAAAATGTAACAAGTGTTTCGAAGATTGGAGAAAAACGTTGACCCAAGCATGTTACAGTGGGAGCAGATTACTTTGGAAAGGTTCAAATCCACTTGGATTTAAAAACAATAGTAGTTTGTTTTTTTTTATTTAATTAGTCCCCGTAATTTTTGAACACAGAGGTGGTGCTCTTGATAGGTTCGTTCCAAAAAGAGGCCCCAGAATCAGTTTTATATCAAACAAATTTAGTATAATTGAGTCGTTGTCGTCTTGGATAGACCTTATATTATGTTAAAATTTATGTAGCATATTTGAGCTCTTCTGTTGCCAGGTTCGAAGTACTGGTTGCCGAATTTTAAACGTTCCTAATCTATATACTTTCATACTCGATCGCAATTAAAATACAACAATAAAAAAAAGTATGAATAAAGAGCAGTGGACCACACAGGATGAAACTTCATGCAAATTATTATCGGACATGCCCTTTCTCTTGGATCTCGGGCCCGTACCTACGTTTAGGGATGGTAATTTTTTTTCGACATATTGATAGTTATCGATTGTCGACAGGCATCACTTATTTTTAACCCCGGTCTTCAATTTAAAAAAAAAACAGCGTTTTTTTTAGAAGTCTCTCCAGCTCCGTAACCAATTTTTGAATAATAATTACCGATATATCGAGAGTTCTCGATATATTGATAACTTAAAATTATCGAAGAAAGGTTGCGAGCGACTATCGATAAGTAAAATCGATTATCGCCCTACGTCCCAAATTTAACGTAGCAATTAGGCTGATACAGATATTCTGTTAAAGCCATCTCAGCTGTTCAACCCGATTTAGCAAGCATTTTATAGTATTTTAGTATTTCCAATTTTTTATGGACTTTTTTTTTTTTGGTTTTGACTGCGACTCCACTACTTAAACGCGAACCAAGATTAATAGTGGACTCGAGGAAGGGCGACGAGAAACGAAGAGTTACGATTTGGTTGAGTATTGTCAGATTTCTGAAATTTAAAAAATTCAATGGTTCATCGGCCTTCACTATATCATTAAAGATCTACTCTAATGAAGTAAAATTATCGTGAATAGTTTTAGATAATAGAGGAGAAAGTGAATATCTTTATATTTTTAAGAAACAACTAAATTTGTAATTTAAAAGGTTATATGTACTCTGATATTAAAATGAACTAATATAAATGACAATCCGGTATGCATCATACTTGACAAGTTTTATTAGCAGACCACGAGCGATCATTCCGGTTTTTAGGGGCGCTGAACGGACACGTGATAAGGTAATTTTTTTGCATAAGATACCGTTGAAATTTTGTCCAGTGTTTTCTTCTTATCCTTACCGCATTCAATGCAGTTTCTAATGGGTCATTGATTTGGCGGAAAACGATGTTATAACATACTTTATCTATTTTGTTTCGTGTCTAGGGTTCGGACAAACATTTTATGTTATTACTTTTGTTTGGAATAAATTTGAATATTATTTGAAAGTCTATATTGAGCTTTAAAAGAACTGGATAATTTTATAAATAATACAGGCTAACAAAAAAAATATTTGTAAAAACTTTTTAAACCAATAAACCTAAGTGTTATGTATTTTTGGGTGCTGGTATCAATTTTTTGTATCACTCACAGTTCTCTCACAATATGACATCGATTAAATTTCAAAATAGGGAAAAAAAATGCTCTTCCTGCTTAAAAAACTGCGCAAAAACTGTTGATCTCTTGTTCTATAATGGTAAATAGATGTTCCAGATTCCAATAAATGTTTTTCTTTCAGCCTAGAAGCAAGCAATTCTGCTTTTTCCTTAGTCAAACCCAAATCTGTCGCCAAATCATTTAACGCAGTTTGTGTAAACAACTGTGGTTTTAAATTTTCTAGAGAACATTGAAACTCATCATCATCCGGTCGACTTTCGTTAAATTCGGGACTGGACTGTAAAACGTCATTAATAGACTGAGGTGGCTCAGGGACAGGAAGTCCTGGTTCATGTCCTACCGGCCGATTAGCTGAAGTAAAATTAGGATAGACAATTACTTTCTTATTTTTGTTGTTAACATAACATACTTTGTGAGGAGCTCAACATTTTTCTTGATTACCGATTTCTACACTAAAATATGCAAAGTATACTTTTTTTTTACAAAGTCAGTAATGTTTCTTTGACGTTTTTTAACTAAAAACTCATCACATATACGAGGCATGTTTTTTAAGTAAGTACCGTTTTGGAATTAAAAAAAGACGTGCAAAGATATCGCTATAATTTTATTTTTACATGAAAGCCTGTACCTTAATCTACTTTTCTACATAATTTCCGTGAATATTGAGGCACTTGTCATAACGTGGCACCAGTTTTTGAATACCCTCCTCATAAAATTCTGCCGCCTGACTTGTTAACCACTGTATCACAAATGTTTTGACTTCGTTATCGTCTTGAAGACGCTGACCACCCAGGTGCTTCTTCAAGTGCAGGAACAAATGGTAGTCGCTGGGCGCCAGATCAGGGCTGTATGGAGGATGATCTAGAGTTTCTCATTTAAAAGATTTGATGAGATCTTTGGTCCGATTAGCCACATGTGGACGGGCATTGTCATGCAGCAAAACGATACCCTTACTCAACTTGCCACGTCTTTTGTTCTGGATTGCACGACGCAGATTGTTCAATGTCTCACAATAAGACGCTGCATTGATTGTCTCATTACGAGGCAGAAACTCCACTAGCAATACTCCTTTTCTGTCCCAAAAAACTGTGCACATGATTTTGCGGGCAGAAATTGTTTGCTTAAACTTCACTTTTTTGGGTGATGATGAATGTCGCCATTCCATGGATTGTTGTTTCGATTCTGGTGTGACGTAGGCCACCCATGTTTCGTCACCAGTAACAATTTGGTCTAAAAAATGTTCACCTTCATTGTGGTACCGCTCAAGGAAAGTCAATGCACTGCCTAAACGTTGGGTTTTGTGCAAATCCGTCAACATTTTTGGAACCCAACGTGAACACAATTTCCGGTAATTCAAGTATCTCGGTCACAATGCGATACAAAACACTACGAGAATATTGAGGAAAGCAGTCGCACAATGATGAAATTGTAAAGCGTCTGTTTTCTCTCACCTTTTCGTCCACTTTCTGCACCAAATCTTCATTAACGACCGAAGGACGCCCACTCCGTTCTTCATCATGCACATTTGTGCGGCCATCTTTAAATGCTCTCACCCATTTCCTTACCATTCCATCACTCATAATGTTTTGTCCGTAAACTTCACAGATCTCACGATGAATATCGATCGGTTTTACGCCTTTAGCACTAAGAAATCGTATAACAGCCCGTACTTCACAATCGGCGGGACTCACGATTGTCGGAGGCATCTTAAACACTCAGTAAACAACGTATACAATGAAGAATCAGACTGTAATGGCGTCAGTGCGTAGACATGAGATGTAGGTTACCAGCGCGCATGCGCGGAACGCCGACCGTATCGCTGCGGCGGCGGAATCGCAAAACGGTACTTACTTAAAAAACATGCCTCGTATAACAAAAAGTGTTGGGAGAGTTTTTACATCCACGATTAGCTATACTTTGAGTGTGAATTAAAGACATGGGTTAAACACTGCAATGCGAGGTTATATTAACTGGAAGAAAACAAACAGCTGTGACATTTATCGGAACTGCCAACCTAATAACATTTGATTTTACTGCCAACCTAATAAAATTCTGATTTTATTGCCAACCTAATAATATTCGAATGATAAAAAATAAACTTTTCACATTTTGAATATTAAAATGTGAAAAATTGGTGGGTGACACGACTTTTTAGTTTTCCGTACGGAACACTTATAAGATGACTTCGGTGTCTGTCTGTCCGTCTGTCACACCAGATTTTCTCCGAAACTATTTGTCATAGAAAGTTGAAATTTGGTAATAATATAGGAATTGATGGCCTCATCAGAGCCATGTAGTTTTGAAAGATAAATTTTGACTTAAGGGGTTAGTTTTGGGGGATGAAATCGGAAGTGAAAAAAAAATTTTTTTTACTAGCTAATCGAGTGTGGTGTCAAATGAAAGCTTGTGAAAACACGAATAAAATATATATATATATATATATATATATATATATATATATATATATATATATATATATATATATATATATATATATATAATACTTGCGCGCACTTTTCTTTGTATTATTTTTAAAAAATCGCGAAAAATTGCTTATCTCAAAAGTACTTATCAAAAAATTTTGAAAAAATTCTGGAATATTCTCCAAGGGGTGTAGATTGAACGAAAATTATCACGAGTGCATTACCTTTAATAATTTATCTGGTATATAAAAAAAACCAAAAATTTCAAGGTTATCAATTTTCAGTAAAGATTGGAAACAATCTTTGTTGAAAACTCATTTGGGGTGTATTTTGTGAAGTCACTGTTCATTTTATACTTCCGTTACAATTTTTTTTATTTTAAAAGCAATCAACGTACGGAACACTAATTGCGCAAGTTCAACTTGCACTTGACCGGTTATTTATTATTATTTTCGGACTTAGCACACCAAAAAACATAGGAATCAGGTAAAAATATTAAAAAAGTTTTTTCATCGTTGGTCTGGGTAATTTTTGTAACTTTTTTTTTGTTTTTGGAATCAAGGGGTTGGTTGTCTTAAAAATACAAAGAAAACGTTTAATAAGGTGGGAGGGAGACAAGCGAATTTTTCTATTTTGAATATGGCTGTACCGATCACATATGACCGGAAAAAGAACCGCTGAAAATCATGTCATTTGGGCGTACTACATTAAATGAAGCTAAAAATAACAAAACGAGCGCGTGTAACAAACAGTCCACTTTAAAAAAATTTTCCAATTTACAATAAATTAAGGTACATTTGCTTGGCATTCTTTCAAAGATCATACAACTTTAAAATAAAACAATACTGCGATTCCAAGAATTTAATTGAAGTGACATGTCTTATTAATTGCCTCATATTATTCTGAATTCCTTTTTACTTGTTAATGTTGGAATAAAATCTTTGTAACCGAGTGTTATTAGAGAACCTAAGTAACTGTCGCAAATGTATTTTTTTTCTAAAATTCCACTCACAAAAACACAATCGGTTTGCGAATATTTTTAAACCACCTACACCTGAACAATGATTAGGTGTGTTACCACTCAAAAAATGCGCTACAGTTCAGGAGATATCCAAAAAAAGGTTAGAAGACGCTGCCCAACAACCACCGACCAGTCGCACTGCCTTCAATAATATCAAAAGTTATGGAAAAGGCTATCCATCACCATCTTCTAAAATATCTACGAGGCATATTCGAACAGTAAGGGCCGTTTGGTCATAAAAAAAAATATTTTCGTTAGAAAAAGGTTTTATGGACGGTTTTAGTTCCCTACAAACCTACTTCACTTTTCCGCATAACCGCCTTCACTCTAAGCACTTTTCATACCGCTGCACCAGCTTAATCCTGCACAGAAGTTTTTCGCCTGGGAATTGAACCAGTTGACAACGGCGGTTTTAATTTCCTCGTTGTCTCTAAACCGTCGTCGATCAGATGGCAATTTTTGGTCCATTTGTTGAAAACGATTTCATCGGTCACATTTGTGCGGTCATTTTTGAAGTCTCGACACCATTGTCTAACCTTTCCCTCACTCATTACGGTAGCTCCATAAACTAGGCACAACTCCCGATAAATTTGAGCAGCTGACGATCTTTTTGCACTTCTCGAATACGCCTCGTAGAAAGATTCAATATTATCACCGACCATCAACTTGCTTTTGTAAGTAAAGAGGAGACCTTCTAACTTATGTAACACATGTTTGCACTTGATATATCCAAGGCATTCGACCGTGTTTGGCATGCCGTAATTTTGGCTAAGCTATGCTCTATGATATGTTCAAAAAATTTTGTTTATCTCTCGTGTGTGAGAGACTTATCGTCAATGCATCATTTTTCCAAAGAATCTAGTTAAAATATCTTCTCTCTCCTTCCTACTGGTGTTCTCTCTAGTAAACAGCAAAATTAGTCAAAAAATAAAGTAGTGAATGCCACATTGCAACAGGGCCTTAAGGACGCCATGTTCTCCTTTTTCTCATTGGTGGATTGCGAGAGAGAGAGAGCGCATACGTTTTAATAACAGTATCGATCGTCAACTATTTTTGACATGTATTAAAATTCAATTTTTTTATTTACAACAATATTACCCGAAAAACAAATACGTTGCTTTTGCGTGGAACGACGCCTGGGTTTTAAAAAACTTTGCAGTAAAAATATAAACAAATAAGTAAGGTTATGACACAAATTCGACAGATGAAAGATGTCCAATGGATCGTGAGCCTAGGATACTTCCGCTCTTTCCAGAAACTCCGCGTGTCACTGGCCAACAGTATTTGCCACGTAACAAAAATTAAAAAATCTTAAAACCCCTCTTGGAATACAACAAAATGAAAGACATATATTCAAATTAAACTAATATATTTATTATAAAAATCAATATTTAGTACAATTTCCTTTGGTTTTTATTACAGCTGCAATTCTTTTTGGTAGTGAGGAAATTAACTTTTTGCATTCTTCTTGGGAACTAGTGTTCCCCTCTTTGAATCAGAGGCATTTGACAGTATCTCTTGATGTGATTAGTGTTCCTTGATTCTCCGCTTGAGGATTGACCACACATGTTCTATGGGCTTCAATCTGGTGACTGTGGCGGCCAATCCAGAAGCTTCACCTTAATCACCTCAACACCATATTACTGCCGCCTTCGTGTTTTAGAGGCGGAACTATGTAATCGAAGTTATACTCATCTCCTATCCGGCGCCTTAGGTAGGTAGCACTAGGAGTACTCAAAAATTTAAAGGAGGGAAAAAACGGCCAAAAAAATAATAAAAAAATATTTTCGGGCTAGTTATTTACTTACACAAATGGTTTAAATAATATCCAGACTTAATTAATAATACATACCTCTAAGTTAGACTCGTCCGACCACCCGATATTAGACCAATCTTCTGTATTGCAAAATTTTTGTTTCTGGGCACAGGCCAAGTGTGTCTTTTTATACTTCTCTGGTAGCCAGAATTTGTGTCTAGCTTTACAACCTCTGAGCCGAGCAATTTGAAGCTTTCTTCTCACTTTTCGAGCAGAAATTTTCTTTTTAATTTTCTCAGAAAAATCAGCACATAATTCAGAAGATTTCTTAAAAAAGCACGTATCAACTGTCGTTTTCGACCACTCTTATTTAAATTTTTAATGGGTTTTTGCCTTTTTACAATATATCTCACTGTACTACGTGGACAATTCATTATTTTTGCAATGTCTGATTAATTTTTTTCCACTTTCAAAAAGAAACTGTATTTGCATACATTTTTCTAAATCCAATTCACACTTTTTTGGCGTTATTATTTATATTTAGTGAAAACCAATAAAATTAACAGACCATCAACGTACCTACGAAGTAAACTAAATAATTATAAGAATAAAGCAGGTCAGCCATTGTTGACTTCCAAGAATTTGTTTTTGTTGTTTTTTCAACGGGATTTAATTTTCGGTTTTAGATACTTTACTTGGGGTGCCAATTCAGTCCGGTGCGAAATAAGACACCTCTAGCGTCTAAGAACTGAAGGGTTTGCAAATACTTTTGGCGAAGACTGTATAAGGTGTGCAGGCATATTGAATATGAGAGGTACGAGGGACGTCTGACATAAAGTGAGCCTCGGCTATTCAGCTTCTTTCCACAACCTTACGGGTCACCAAACGCTGACGATTCTCCTCACTTACAGAAGCACCAGTAGTAATAAGCGAGACATAATATTTAGCTAAACGTCTCTATTACACAGCGAGCTTCTAACACTATTAACTTTTATTATCCAAGCATAAAATATTTATTTATTAGCATTTTCATCAGCCATACGCGTACTTTATAAAATTTATATTCTATGTGATACCAGTCATTAGAAAATGCCGCCATGTTATTTATCTTTTTGTGTTACATAGTAATTTCAATGATAAAATTACAACCCGGAGAGATATATACGTTTTAATATTTTGTTTTATGCATATTAGTGCAGTAAAAAAAGCATTTGAAATTCGACAGTCTAGATGCAGCAATATTATGATTGTATCCTCTCTGGGATATCACCAGGAGTATTGTCCTGAGTTTTGGACCTCGAAAAACTCTTTTGTTTATAAACAATTGAAATTTTCAAAATACGTTTTTTGAGCTTAAAATGTGAATAACTCTGGTATACAAAGGAGTCTTCATTAAAATATTAGTTCTTGGTCTACTCAAACAAAAAACATGAATCGAGAAGGCACATGAAAGTTAATCTGGGAAAGCAGGTATATATATGTATATATGTATGTATGTATGTATGTATGTGTATATGTATGTGTATATGTATATGTATATGTATATGTATATGTATATATATATATATATATATATATATATATATATATATATATATATATATATATATATATATATATATATACGAGGCTGGTTTGAAAAGTCCGTGCAAAGTCCGAGAGATGGCACCACCGGCGCGTATCGAGGTCATGTTTAGTTAGTAGCATCTCTTGAATGAACGCACACCAAGTTTCAGCCATATTGGTCTATTTCTTTGTGTTTGGCATTCGTGTGAATCAAGGAAGTCGAGTGATTTTCAAGAAATGGACGAAAAAGAATTTCGTGTGGTGATTAAACATTACTTTATGAAAGGCAAAACACCTCAGGAGATAAAGAGAAGCTTGATAAACATTATGGTGACTCTGCACCTTCGATTAGAACAGTTTATAAGTGGTTTCAAAATTTTCGGACTGGCCATATGGGCACAAGTGACGCTGAACGTTCTGGACGGCCTGTGGAGGTTACGACTCCAGAAATCATTGATCAAATCCATGATATGGTGATGGATGACAGAAGAGTTAAGGTGCGTGAGATTGCTAGTGCTGTGGGCATCTCGACTGAACGAGTACATAATATTTTGCATAAACATTTGGACATGAGAAAGCTATCCGCAAGATGGGTGCCGCGATTGCTCACGCTTGACTAAAAACGGAATCGTGTGAAGTGTTGCAAGGATGGTTTGCAGCTGTTCCAGAAGAATCCGGAGGACTTTAAGCGTCGTTTCGTCACTGTGGATAAAACATGGATACATTACTATACTCCTGAGACCAAACAACAATCTAAACAATGGGTTACCAAGGGGGAATCTGCACCAAAAAAGGCGAAGACCGTTTCCTCGGCCGGAAAGGTTCTGTCTTTTGGGATTCGCAAGGGATAATCCTGATCGACTATCTGGAAAAGGGTAAAACTATGACAGGTGAATATTATTCATCGTTATTGGACCGTTTGAAAACCGAGCTGCAAGAAAAACGCCTGCGATTGGCCCACAAGAAAGTCCTTTTCCATCACGACAACGCACCAGCACACACCTCAGCAGTTGTGGTCGCAAAATTAATGGAAATAGGATTCCAACTCGTTTCACATCCCCCCTATTCTCCAGACTTGGCTCCCTCAGACTACTATTTGTTCCCCAATTTGAAGAAATGGCTGGCGGGACAAAGATTTTATTCAAACGAGGAGGTGATTGCAGACACTAATGGATATTTTGCAGACTTGGACAAATCCTATTATTCGGAAGGGATCAACAAACTAGAACATCGTTGGACGAAGTGTATAAGCCTAAAAGGAGACTATGTCGAAAAATAAAAAAGGTTTACCCCAAACACATAAGTAATTTTTATTTTTGCACGGACTTTTCAAACCAGCCTCGTATATGTATATGTACACCAGGTGTACAAGTATGAAATGGGGATTTCAGACAACAGATGGTGAATCAATGCAGTTTGTGCTATAAAGATTTGACACTGCGGTCAGACGCGCACGAGTGATAAATTGGAAAAGTGTGTGCATAGTGTTGTGTTCAATATGTCGAAATTTATACCGAACAAAGGGCATTCGCGGACAGCATTAATTTTTTGTTTTCATTCGAAGAAAACTGCTGTTGAATCATACCGATTACTTCGAGAAGCTTATGGTGAACATGCTCCATCGCAAGACACGTGTGAACGATGGTTTCGGCGTTTCAAAAGTAGTGACTTCGATGTTGCAGACAAGAAACGTGGAAAACCGTCAAAAAAATACGAAGATGTGGCATTGCAAGCATTGTTGGACGAAGATGATTCGCAAACACAAAAACAACTCGTCGAGCAATTGGGCGTTAGTCAACAAGCTACGAGAGATGGGAAAGATTCAGAAGATGGGTACCACATGAGTTGAACGACAGGTAAATGGAAAAGCGCAAAAACACTTGTGACATTTTGCTCGCTCGGTCATTTTGCTCGCTCGGTACAAAAGGAAGTCGTTTTTGCATAGTATAGTTACAGGAGATGAAAAGTGGATTTATTTTGAGAATCCCAAGCGCAAAAAATCATGGGTAGACCCAGGCGCACTATCCACATCGACCGCAAGACCGAATCGCTTTTGCAGAAAGACGATGCTCTGTGTTTGGTGGGACCAGAGGGGCGTGGCCTATTTTGAGCTGGTAAAATCTGGGGGGAAACGGTTAATACTAAACGTTACCAACAACAATTGACCGATTTGAACCGTTCACTTCATGACAATGCTCCATCATATACGGCAAAACCAGTTCGCGACACGTTGGAAGCACTCAGCTGGGAAGTTCTACCCCATGCGGCTTACTCACCAGAATTGACTCCTTCCGATTAGCACTTGTTTGCATCGATGGGTCACGAACTTGCTGAGCAGCGCTTTGGTTCGTACGAAGATGTGAAAAAATGGCTCGATGGATGGTTCGCAGCAAAAGGGGATTTTTACTGACGTGGTATTCACAAATTGCCCGAAAGATGGGAAAAATGTATAACAAGCGATGAAGCATACTTTGAATAAAGCACTTTTCGTCATTCTTCCGAATTTAACATGTTTTTTTAGAAAAAAATCCGCATTTCATACTTGTACATCTAGTATATAAGTCCGATCGAGACAAAAAAAAACAAACTATTCGTAATGAAATTTCCAACAAATCCTCGTTGGTTTCAAGTGCGAATATAACCTAGAAAATTGAAAAAACAGGACAAAAACTGTTTTTTTACGGGTGGACTAAGTGAACCGATCGGCTTAGAACTTTTAGAAAAATATGCCTTTTGTTACAGCATAATTACTCTCTAACCTGAACTAACCTAAAATTTTGGTACAAAAATATTGACCTCAGTGGGCACAATTCAATTTGTTATTTAAAATTTAAATTGCTCGCCATTTTATGCCATTTGATCCAAAATGGATCTTTTTTTTTTCAAAATTTAGGTCTCGACGCCAGCTTTCCGGTATTAACAAAAAAAAATTTTAGAGTCCTTTTTAACCGTCTTTTTTTACATTTGTTTATTAATCAAATAACAACAAATGCGTTTTTTCGGTCATTTTCAAAAAAGAATTGAAATTTTTTTAATCAGATCTGGTAGAGAATCGCGAGACATTTATTAAAAAAAATCATTTTCGTTAACGTGAAAATGGCCGAAAAAGCAATAAACAAATGTAAAAAAAACAGTTCGAAGAGCTAGCGTCGAGACCTAAATATTCAAAAGAAAAGATTCATTTTTGGATCTCACAGCATAAAATGATGGGCAATTCTAATTTTAAATAACATTTCAATTTTTTTTAATAGCATCGAAAAGCTGGAGTTGAGACTTAAATTTTGCAAAAAAAGGTCAATTTTGGACCTTTTTGCATATTGCATTGCATTGCATAAAATGGCGGGCAATTCAAATTTTAAATAACAAATTCAATTGTACCCACTGGGATTAATATTTTTGTACCAAAATTTCAGGGTATTTTTGCTATAACGAAAGGCGTATTTTCTGAAAATTTCAAGCCGATCTGTTCACTTACTCCGCCTGTCTAATAAACTGAGAAAAAAACAGCCTGATTGGCCGAAAGTCCAAATGGCCACACCTACTCCGGACCACACCAAATCGGACAGCGCTGCACAGTTGACAGCGAATAGCCAAGAAGAAACCTTCGACCACTGCCATATCGCCTTTGAAAATGTTGACTGCAGTGTCAACGAAACGTCAGGAAGTTAATACCTGGAGAACACCTCCACTCCCAAAATAAACCCATACTAATTCAACCGGTCGTGAGAGCCTACATTCTTAAAAAATAGTACACATTTTTCGAGGTCCAAAACTCAGGACAATATTCCTGATGATATCCCAGAAAGGATAAAGTCATAATGTTGCTGTACCTAAACTATGCCTATCTCATCATTATTTTGACCTTTTTTTACTGCACTATATAGTGGAGAAAAAAAACAACTCAGTATTCTTATGTTTACATCAAAATAAGTATTCATTTCTAGGAATAATAATTAATAAGTTGTTTTAATTAATTAAACAATGTCGGCTTCTTTTTACGGTGTCACCAATGTTATCGTTTAGAAATTGATAAAGTGAGATTTTGTTTCAAATTTAATAGGTTATATTCCTTGTAATGGTATGCTTTAGTTCGGGGTTACCATTCTTTTGTAATATTTATTGATTTGGAATTTTACTGCTCGTAAAAAATAGGTTACGATACTTTTATTATCGGTTTTATTGAGTTGTGCCTAAACGTGCAGTGGTGATACAAGGTGTGTTCTATAAAATACGGCTATTGTTTTGAGCTGGAAAATTCCGAAAACATAAAATAACCCAAGGTGTAAGACAGGGATGTATTTTCTCACCACTTTTGTTCAATTTTTATTCTGATGCTGTGTTTAATGAGGCCATCTATGAATCCATTAAAGGAATAACAGTTAAAAGAAGTACACTCAACAACATACGGTATGCTGATGATACTGTTTTATCAACAAATAATATCAAATAACTCCAGTAATCGAGTCGTAACAGCCAGCGAAACATTTGGATTTACTATAAATATAAGAAAAATCAAGTGGATGGTAATAACGAAGAAAAATCTACCACCAGAATCCCTCGAAATCAGGGAAAAGACCGTAGAACAGGTCTCCATATTTAAATATTTGGGAACCAATATAAATGACTAGTGGGACCCAAGAAAGGAAATATATTCCCAGATTGAACAGGTCCGAGTCGATCAATCGTGAGAGGGCGCACCACTCCTCAGCTCTAGCCTCAACAGGTCCTTCTAATCTGATCTGATAATCATCTTGAATTGAACCGCGGCCCCCTGGAATTGTTTAAACCAAAAATTTGACGTGAAAATAAGTTTGGAATGAAGAACTTTTAGTTAATCTCTCTTTAGTGTCTAACTTTCTCATTGCGGGAGATGTCAAAATAATTTCACTCATTTATCGGCAGAAAAAAAAAATCAGGAAAATTACAAAGCGCAACGAAGCACTTAAAACAGTGACAATAATTTGACAACCAAGCAATTTTTTAGTATCATATTCACAGCTACATGGACTTTATGGAAGACAAATAAGAATCCCTAGCTTAAATTCAGTTCCAATAGTATATAACAACCTGTTAACTGAAATAACGCTGAAAACTACCAGAAACTGAGAGCAAATATCAAAAATAAATTTGTCCATTTGATTCTTAATGTGGTATTATCACTCTTACAAATAAACGAAAATTGATTAGGTTGGCTGCTAAAAAGCCTCATTGGCTTTGATGACTTAAGGCAGCGGTCGGTAAGCCGAGGCCCGCGGGCCGCATGCGACCTGCGAGCCTCTTTGCGGCCCGCGACTGTTTTATAAATAAAGGTCTTATTATTCGGAATTATTTTAATTTCGCGTCAAAACTGATGAAAGTGATGACGTTTCAGATACGGCGCAGCTACTAATATTTGTTCGCGGAGTAGATGAGAACTTTAATATTTTTGGGGAACTTATTCAGTTATGCAATTTAAAAAGAACCACTACAGGGGAAGATATATTTCGCCACTTAGAACAAAAGTAAGTATCAATGCAATTACCGTGGGTAAAATTGGTAAGCATTACAACTGATGGAGGTAGAAACATGGGTGGACAACACAAGGGCCTGGTGGGTAGAATTAAAACTAAACTGGCAGAGATAGGTTGCGATATCCCATTACTTTTCCACTGTATTGTCCACCAAGAAGCGTTATGCTGCAAAGTTCTTGCATGGAAAGAAGTAATGGACATCGTATATCCACTGTAAACTACATCAGAAAAAATGGGCTGACACATCGCCAATTTCAACAGTTTCTGTCAGATATGGAAGCAGATCACCGGGATGTCCTGTATTATTTTGGAGTGAGATGGTTAAATAGAGGTGCAGTACTTAAAAGATTTTTTGACCTTAGAAAAGAACTTTTATGATCGAAAAAGGCAAACCTGTTCCAGAATTTACAGATCCTCAATGGTTAATAGACCTTGGATTTTTGACAGATTTAACTGATAGTTAAATATGCTGAATATGAGACTTCAAGGAAAAAACAAATTAATATCTGATATGCACACAGACGTAAAGGCATTCTAAATGAAAAACAAGCTCTTCATAAACCATATTGACGAGAAAAAGCTGAACCATTTCCAGAATTGTAAAAAAGGTGTCGAGGAAGTTGGAATAACTTTTCATTGGAAAAATGATAAAATGTACCATACCAGAATGGGACATTATTAGACTCTTTTAACACTTAAGAAATATTTTTAACTACTTCCGGTTTGACCGGAAGTGACTGCAACGTTCTTATTTTTAATGGGACTCTGTATATTTTTTTATCAATTTAAATTCACTTTGAAATTCTCTTTCCAACGATGTATCACAAACTGACATTTGTTTGACAGGTAACCAGCAAAAACTGATTTAAACTTTTAGACTTAGGCGGCCATGAGGGATATACTAGCAATTGTAATCGTAATTGTAATTTTTACGTAAAGTAAACAATAATAATGACCATTTTGGTAACACGCAGCAACCATGACTTTGGGTTCGTCTGTTTTATCACAGCCTACTAAGTCTGTAATGGAACTTGTTGATATCACATTATCTATAATATATATTATAATATATATAAAAATGCAACGTCTCTCTATCTGTCTGTCTGTCTGTCTGTCTGTCCGTTAGTGACCTTATCACTGGAGAACCACTTATCCGATTTACGTACTTTTTTTTTTTTTCTTAAAACATACATATGTTCTCTGGCCAGGTTATAGGCTATATTTTATTAAGATAGGTAGCATAAGGAATGAGCAGTGACGATAATAGTGAATGAAGTCGGAAAAAAGTTTATCGCTAGCGCGTTCCCTTGCAATACACAGTCTAAACCATTAAATATGGAACAATATTATGTAGTAGAGAATATCTAGAATCTATAATATATATAAAATGCAATGTCTCTCTGTCTGTCTGTCTGTCCACTGGTGCGTTTATCACGCGAGAACCACTTATCCCATTTACGTCTTTTTTTAAATTCATACATATATTATTTGGCCAGGTTATATAATAATAATAATAATCTATACCTATAATATAAACAAATTGCAACCTCTCTCTGTCTGTCCGTTAGTGCGTTTATCCCTCGACAACCACTTATTCGATTTACGTGATTGTTTAAATTCGTACATATGTTCTCTGACCAGGTTTTAGATATATATTTTATTACATCTATAATATATATAAAATTCAACGTCTCTCTGTCTGTCTGTCTGTCCGTTAGTGCGCCTATCACTGAAAAACCACTTATCCGATTTACGTACTTTTTTTTTAAAACATACATATGTTCTCTGGCCAGGTTATAGGCTATATTTTATTACGATAGGTAGCATAAAGAATGAGCAGTGACGTAAAATAGTGACGTAAAGCAGTGACGATAATAGTGAATTAAGTCGGAGAAAAGTTTGCCGCTAGCGCGTTCTCTTGCAATACACTCCCTAAAGCATTAAATATGGAACAATATCATGTAGCAAAGAATACAATATATATAAATGCAACATCTCTCTGTCTGTCTGTCCGTTAGTGCGCTTATCACTCGAGAACCACTTATCCGATTTACGTGTTTTTATAAATTTATACATATGTTCTATATAATTCGATATAAGCCTAGATAATGGGAGATAAGGTGAGATAATTGGAGATAAGGAGAAATAATGGGAGATAAGTCGAGATAAGCCTCGATAATGGGAGATAAGGTGAGATAATGGGAGATAAGTATAAATAATGGGAGATAAGGAGAGATAATGGGAGATAAGCAGAGATAAGTCTAAATAATGGGAGTTATGGTGAGATAATGGGAGATAAGGAGAAATAATGGGAGATAAGGAGAAATAATGGGAGATAAGTCGAGATAAGCCTAGATAATGGGAAATAAGGTGAGATAATGGGAGATAAGGAGAAATAATGGGAGATAAGGAGAAATAATGAAAGATGAGCAGAGATAAGCCTAGATAATGGAAATTATGTAGAGATAATGGGAAATAAGGAGAAATATTGGGAGATAAGGAGAAATAATGGGAGATATTTTATTACGTTGGGTAACATAAGGAATAAGCAGTGACGATAGTAGTGAATCAAGTCCACGCGAGCGGAGCCGCGGGCCCGGCTAGTTGTATAATAAAACGATTTATTTTCTGAAAAAAATATTAAATCCAATTGGCGTTAGATAGTTCTGTTAGATGTATGTTGGCAAAAAACTCGTAATGTGTAACTAGGTTAAATAAAAAATATGTGTTCCTATTTTAATTTTGGTGATATTGATCAATATATAAAGAGAAAATTCTGTAACTAAATGTAAAGCATAAAATTTTGTAAGAGCCACTTAGACTCGCGAAAATGGCACGATAAATGAATAGTCTTAAATTCTTTCCAAAGTGAGATAAAACGAACAAAAACAATTGCTAGTATATCCGCCATAGCCACCTAACTCTAAGAATTTAAATCAGTTTTTGCCGGTCACCTGTCAAACAGATGTCAACTTATGATACATCGTTGGAAAGAGAATTTCAAAGCAAACTGAAATTAATAAAAAAATATACAGGGTTCCATTAAAAATAAGAAAGTTCCGGCCAAACCGGAAGTAGTTAAAAATATTTCTTAAGCGATAAAAAGCCTAATAATGTCCCATTCTGGTATCTAAAAATGCAATTATGTAACTTCAAAATAAAAAGATTACAGGGTGTTACATGTTGGCTGTGTCACCCGGTATATGATGTAATACTCGCGCAAATTTTTCTTCATAATATTTTTAAAAAATCGCTGTCCACCCTACTTATCTCGAAAAGTACTGATTAAAAAATTTTGAAAAAAAATCTGGAATATTCTCCATAAAGTGTAGATTGAATGACAATTATCACGAGTACGTTACTTTTGATAACTTATCTGGTACATAAAAAAACAAATTTTTCAAGGTCATCAGTTTTCAACAAAGATCGGAAACAAACTTTGTTGAAAACTCATTTGGGGTGTGTTTTGTGAAGTCACTCATTTATACCTCCGAGACAAAATTTTTTATTTTAAAAGAAATCATCCTACGGAACACTAATTGCGCAAGTTCGAATTGCACTTGGCCGGTTTTTTTATTAATAATTCAAATGACAAAACGCCTTTAACACCCACCAAATAATAAATAATAAAAGAAATGTAAACACAAAAAATGAACAATAATTACGACATTAACTGGCTTCATTTCATAAAATAACAATGATCTAATGTGATCCATACAATTGACAGTTTTTTTTATTCAATTTCGTTACTGCAATTACGACATAAAAAATTTAAGAAAAAAAAGGTACAAGTGGGTGGAACACAAGATCAAACAGAGCATAAATTGTATATGTGCATTTTATTACAATAAAATTACCCGGCTTATTTCAAGTTGCATTGTTATTACTTAAAACAGCGGGTAAGCGGTACTTTACAAGTTTAAAAGAGAAGAAAAAACTTTACTAACATGCTGGATATTGTCATAAAGTTCCTAAAATAAACGGTTATTGGAAGTATATTTACATATTTATTATATGTAACATATGACATTACAAAAAAAAAACTCTTTTTACATAAAATATGTAACTAGGAATGAGAATTGTATACACATATGTTTTTTTGTAATAAAGAAGAATCTGGGTCGAAAAAATCGATTTTTGGATTCCTACATTTTCTTTTAATACGAAAAAACCGGTCAAGTGCAAGTTGAACTTGCACAATTAGTGTTCCGTACGTAGATTGTTTTTTAAAATAAAAATTTTTGTTAGGGTGGTATAAAATGATCAGTGACTTCACAAAATACACCCCAAATGAGTTTTCAACAAAGTTTATTTCCAATCTTTACTGAAAACTGGTGACTTTGAAATTTTGTTTTTTTTTTATACCAAATAAATTAGTAAAGGTAATGCACTCGTGATAATTTTCGTTCAATCTATACCCCGTGGAGAATATTCCAGAATTTTTTCAAAATTTTTGATCAGTACTTTTCGAGATAAGGTAGGGGACAGCGATTTTTTAAAAGTAATACAAAGAAAAGTGTGCGCAAGTATTACATTATATATATAGTTTTTACTCGTGTTTTCACAAGCTTTCATTTGACACCACACTCGATGACCTAGTAAAAAAAAAATTTTTCACCCCTCAAGACGAACCCCTTAAGTCAAAATTTATGTTACGGTGGTACAAAATGATCAGTGACTTCACAAAACACACCCCAAATGAGTTTTCAAAAATTTTGTTTCCAATCTTTACTGAAATCTGATGACCTTGAAATTTTTTGTTTTTTTTATGTACCATATAAATTATTAAAGGTCATGCACTCGTGATAATTTTCGTTCAATCTACACCCCGTGGAGAATATTCCAGAATTTTTTCGAAATTTTTTGGTAAGTACTTTTCGAGATAAGGCCCGGGACAGCGATTTTTCGCGAATTTTTAAAAATAATACAAAGAAGAGTGCGCGCAAGTATAATATTATATATATATTTTTTACTCGTGTTTTCACAAGCTTTCATTTGACACCACACTCGATGACCTAGTAAAAAAATTTTTTTTTCACTTCCGACTTCACCCCCCAAAACTAACCCCTTAAGTCAAAATTTAATTCTC
Source organism: Pachyrhynchus sulphureomaculatus (assembly GCA_019049505.1). Taxonomy (NCBI): domain Eukaryota; kingdom Metazoa; phylum Arthropoda; class Insecta; order Coleoptera; family Curculionidae; genus Pachyrhynchus; species Pachyrhynchus sulphureomaculatus. Next base: position 77,039,884 of record CM032452.1, on the reverse strand, counting down.
AAAACTACATGGCTCTGATGAGGCCATCAATTCCTATATTATTACCAAATTTCACCTTTCTATGTCAAATAGTTTCGGAGAACATCGGGTGTGACAGACAGACAGACAGACAGACAGACAGACAGACACCGAAGTGATCTTATAAGTGTTCCGTACGGAACACTAAAAAGAAGAATATAAGAATATTTTTTGTAAGTTTCGTAAAAATCGGTTAAAAATTGACGAAGTTATAGCAGTTTAAAAGAACTGCCGTTGCGTAGAGTTTTCGGAGCAGGTAGCGAGCAGCTGCACTCGCCTACTACCACTGCAAATTTTTATCGGTTATAATGAACCCGGTTATAACGAACTTCCGGATAAAGCGAACCAAATTTGGATGTTTCGTGTCCGTTTATAACGAACTTCCCACTCCCTGTTCTCGATGTCGCGCGACTTGATCTAGGGAATTCATCGAAACTCGCTGGGAACCCCTATTCTACTTGTTTCCGTAGCATCGCTAGTTCGAGCAGTCTTATTTTCAATTCACTTGCTGTGTTATGTGGTTCTATCGCATATTTGATTAAAGTAAAAAAGTGAAAGTTTAAGTTTTTATTTTAAAATCAGTACACAAAAACGTAAACACGATATTATAAGGAAAATAGAAAATGGAGTTAAACAAAGTGATGTTTGCAAACAGTTGAATTTAACTAAATCTACGGTTTCTACCATATAAAAGAAGAGGCAAGAAATCTTATCAATCTATGATAAAAAAACTTTAGTTGAAAAAAGTAAGAAAATCTACACATGACCGAGTCGATAAAGGACTCCTTAAATGGTTTAGTCAAAAACGACATAAACATGTTCCTCTTACCGGCTATTCTTTATAAGAGAAAGCTAGTGTGAATTAGGAAGGAAAATAGAGAACGCCGAGTTTAACTGTTCTAGAAATTGGATTGAACGATTTAAAAAGCGACATAATATTAGTGGGGGTCAGATAGTAGGAAAAACTACAGGAGTGGCTATGACTGTTGTTGGTCAATGTATGGCCGGAAATTCGAGGAAGTTATTAATATGTGGAAACGGATTTGTTTTACGAGATGACGCCTGATAAGACATTAAAGATTGTCGGAGAAAATTGTGCTGGTGGAAAATTTTCAAAAATAAGGAATACTGTGTTGGTAACTTGCAAATATGTCTGGAACAAAGAAAAGAAAATTGTTGGTGATAGGTGTTTTAAAAACAAACATTTACTAGTAAAGTACAAATCAAACAATAAAGCCTGGATGACATCAGAAATTTTTAAAAAACGAACTGATCGAATGGGACAAAGAATTAAAATTCACAAACAAAAAAATATTACTTTTGATTGATAACTATCCAGCGCACCCTGAAGTTGATCTAGAGCAAATAAAATTGGTTTTTATGCCTCCAAACACAAGTGCAAGGTTTTAGCCTATGGATCAAGGTGTGATACATTCTTTCAAATGTCATTATAGAAAGATTTTACTTATGAAAATGCTAGAGACGATCAATATAGGTATCATTTTGTCTGTAACTCTCTTGGACGCTATAAACTTTATTCATATGGCTTGGCAAAGAGTCAGTAGAGAAACCATTGCAAACTGTTTTAAGCATGGCAGATTTTTAAGGAAGAAATGTAGATATGACTCAGATGATGAGCTACCGTTGCCTCAGTGGATTGAAAAATATCGAGAAGAATTCAACAAAGTATAGTGGAAATCGAGATTAAAAAGATGTTTAATCACCTTAATTTTGCAGAATGTGTGCTGATAATGAATTAATGACGAGAAAAATATTAACTGATGATCAAATTGTAACATCAGTGACTTCTGGAAAGATTTTAAGCGATAATGACGATGAAGAGGAGCTTGGAGAAGAAAATGACTGAAACTCGCAATTTTTTGGAATCTCGTGAAGTTCCTGAACATATATGGAGTAGTTTAGTAAACACCATTTACCTTTTTCAAGTAAAATTGTACAAACAAAAATTACTGATTTTATTGTATAAACTACATATTTTAATGTTTTCGTTTATACTCGTATATGTACCAACATACATAATAATCACTTTAGTGTGACTTGTTTTATTTTCCTTTGAACGTTTTCTTTTAATTTAATAATTATTATTATTCATTTTTCTAAGCAGTAGCGCCTAATTTAAATTAAAAAATAGTGAAAAATGATGTTAGATTTTGTTTACTGTTTGTAACGAACTTCGGATATAGCGAACTATTTTTAATGATTTTTTGGAGTTCGTGATAAACGGACTTCACTGTATTAGATCATTTCTTTCTTTTGTGTAATTGTTAAACTTTATTTTCTTTCATTTAATTTTTATAATAATTAGTTCAAGTATGGGAATTTCGCTTTTATACTACGCCGCGACTCAGCGGTAGCCACAAAAGGGGTTCAGACAGCCAACAGCCAGAGTTCGGCTGTGGTAAGAAGATTGTAGAATGCAATATACTAACACATTTCAGATTTAGCAGTCTCTATTGTCTGTGTCTGTTTCTGTCTTCAATAACATGTTATCTAGTTCTTATTGTGAAGCTAAATATATAAATGTGGCAATACTTCTAATGTTACACACGCTACCAGTCTCAAAGATTAGGATTTTAAAAAACATCGCATCTCTACACCATTTTTAATTTATGGCCATTTCTGACCAAAAAGTGGCCAAAATCTGATCATAACTTGGAAACGATATCCTAAAGCGGCCCGCACACGGTCAATAATATTGTCAATATAGAAAAGTATTGTCAATACTATTGATCGTGTGCGGTAGGTATTGAAGTTGGTATTGATGAAATAATTTTGTATTGACGAAAATCTAAATTTTTTGATATTCAAACATCAATACTGCAAAGTGGCAGGGATATTGACAATACTATTGATAATGTGCGGTGGCTTATCAATACTTGCTTCAATACATAGTTCAAAAAAAAATTTCGTCGAGGTAGGAACTAGTTTTTAATCGTTATATTTGTTTTATAAACTTAATTTTTAAAAAAGAAGTCGATTCTTTTACAAGCCAAAGTAGAACCTGATTTTAAATAACCTTCTCTGAGTTCTCTGTCTCTTGAGTGCCTTGTGCAATGTTTATAAACAGTGGTAACTTTAGTGTTTTTATATTAATTATTATTTATCTTTTTAAAAAATGAGTAATGGAACAGAAGAAATTGGTGATAATTCTGAAGTTGGTGAAAATTTAAGTGAAACGGATACTGAATATTTAAAACATTTTATTGAAGTTTATGAGACTCTCCCAGAATTATGGAATCCACGCTTACCAGCTTACAAGAACAGAAACAGTCGCAAAAAAGCAATACAAAAACTAATTCCAATCTATCAAAAACTTAAACCCAACGCAGATGAGGCGGAAGTACGAAAAAAAAATTAACGCTCTGAGAACCAACTACCGAAAAGAAGTAAAGAAGATAATAACATCTAGGCGTTCTGGTTGTGGCGAAGATGAAGTATATACACCAACTTCGTGGGTTTTCCATGCCCTTCAATTTCTGGGCGACAGTGAACTCCCTGTGGATTTCGAGGTGGATTTCAATGAATCAGTGGTAAGATAGCAAAAAAAAATGTATTACATAATTTACAAATAGGTATATCATTAATTATATATTATATTTTTCATAATAACGTTATTATAAAATGTTTGGGTTAAATTCGTTTACCTTCATTATTAAAATAATCACGAAGTTTATCTCTGACCACCTTGGAACAGTTATTGCTGTTTTTGGACATGGTACACTGTAGTGGTGTCATATGGGAATTAGCCACATCATCTTGAGTATCACGTTGCAAGTAAGCAGTAACTCTTGCTGCTAAATAATTGTGTAAGTAGCAGGATGCCATAGTTATTACCCTGGCTTTTTTAGGTTCCAAGTAGATGGCTTTTATACTATGCCGCGACTCAGCGGTAGCCACAAAAGGGGTTCAGACAGCCAACAGCCAGAGTTCGGCTGTGGTAAGAAGATTGTAGAATACAATATACTAACACATTTCAGATTTAGCAGTCTCTATTGTCTGTGTCTGTTTCTGTCTTCAATAACATGTTATCTAGTCCTTATTGTGAAGCTAAATATATAAATGTGGCAATACTTCTAATGTTATACACGCTACCAATCTCAAAGATTAGGATTTTTAAAAACATCGTATCTCTACACCATTTTTAATTTATGGCCATTTCTGACCAAAAAGTGACTAAAATCTGATCATAACTTGGAACCGATATCCTAATATCAACAAGGTACATTTAAATTCGAAGTCAGCAGGTCAAAGAACACAAAAAAAGTGTACCTAGACGTTAATTTGACTAAAGGATAAAAAATGGATGAATTTATACTAAGGTGCATTATATATTGATTTTTTACGCTTTTTACTGCAATTTAGCAAGTTTTTCCATTTTTTCTGCAAAAATTTGCATATTGAACCGCAAAAAAAAGGTTCTTAAAAAAGTGGTGTACAGCCGTGAAAAACTGTTTCTCTAGGTCCAAAGAACGATTTAAATCGAGTCTAATGAATGAAAATTAAAAAAAAAACTCTCTCTTTTGAACCGCTAACATACCAACAATTCAGGGAAATGCTCATATACTGGGTAGTTACAGAAGAAAGGCGAAGATAATTTAGAAAATGAAACACTTTAAAAAGAAACTTTAATGGTATCTTAAAAACCGTATATAAATGTACTTAATTTGATATTTTACCAATAACTGAAATTTCCTACATAATACGAGCTTCACAAGACCCACATAATAAAAATTTATCGGCCGGGGGGGTGGGCAGGTGATACCCGATAGTGACGTCACCTGTCGACGGCGGCGCGACATGGCGCCACGCGTCTGTTTGGCGCCGTCAGATGCACTCACGCCCATCGATCACCTGTATTTAAACACCTGCCTCGATATTGTGTTATGGTAAAAAGCCGATATAAAATTACAAAAGCTGCAGGGACTATTTTAAAAGCAGTAATGTAGACGATGGGAAACCTAATACCTATGGCCGAAAAGGTAGTCTACTTTCCTCGCTTGAGGGTAGTATTGTTATTGTGAAAAAAAAAACACCCGCTAAAATTTTTGCACTTCTTCACATATCAGAGTCTCCATATCACGAACAGTATTGTTGCTAATTTCTATCTACCTGTATGCACGAGAACTACTGAACGAAACGATATATCGATTTCAAATATGGTACATATTGGGTGATTGCGAAAGTTCGTGCCCGATTTTCATAGATGACAGAAACATGCACTTTTGACTGTCTGATGTTTCTTTTATAATCATATTATTAAATGACAGTTATCTAAATGTGTCGTGAGTTAACATAACTTTGAAAAAAAAGTTTATTTAAATTAATTTGTGTGCAAGGTTAATATTTAAAATGGAAAATGAAAAGTTACATTTTCGTCTTGTTATGTTATATGAATGTGACTTACTGAATAATAATCCACGGATTACCACTGAAGAGATTGCTGAGAGACTAAATGTTGACAATTCGACTGCATTTCGCCATTTAAAGCAACTTGGATACACTTCGAAACTCAATATATGGGTTCCGCACGTTTTGGATCAAGTCATAACTGGAGATGAAAAACGGCTTATATATACCAGGTGTACAAGTATGAAATGCGGATTTCAGACAACAGATGGTGCACCAATGCAGTGTGTGTCATCAACAAGTGTCAGACGCGCACGAGTGATAAATTGGAAAAGTGTGTGCATAGTGTTGTGTTATTGTGTTCAATATATCGAAATTTATACCGAACAAAGAGCATTCGCGGACAGCATTAATTCTTTGTTTTCATTTGAAGAAAACTGCTGTTGAATCATACCGATTACTTCGAGAAGCTTATGCTGAACATACTTCATCGCAAGATACGTGTGAACGATGGTTTCGGAGTTTCAAAAGTGGTGAGTTAGATGTTGCAGACAAGGAAGGTGGAAAACCGCCAAAAAAATACAAAGATGTGGAATTGCAAGCATTGTTGGACGAAGATGATTCGCAAACACAAAAACAACTCCGAACAATTGGGTGTTAGTCAACAAGCTATTTCCAATCGGCTACCAGAAATGGGAAAGATTCAGAAGCAGGTAGATGAGTACCACATGAGTTGAACGACAGGCAAATGGAAAAGGCACACGTGTGACATTTTGCTTGCTCGGTACAAAAGGAAGTCGTTTTTGCATCGTATAGTTACAGGGGATGAAAAGTGGATTTATTTTGAGAATCTCATGCGCAAAAAATCATGGGTAGACCCAGGCGCACCATCCACATCGACCGCAAGACCGAATCGCTTTGGCAGAAAGACGACCAGAGGGGCGTGGTCTATTATGAGCTGATAAAACCTGGGGAAACGGTTAATACTAAACGTTACCAACAACAATTGACCGATTTGAACCGTTCGCTGCTTGATAAAAGGCCAGAATACCGAAAGAGGCAACACAAAATCATATTTCTTCATGACAATGCTCCATCACATACGGCAAAACCAGTTCGCGAAACGTTGGAAGCACTCAGCTGGAAAGTTCTACCCCATACGGCTTACTCATCAGACTTGGCTCCTTCCGATTACCACTTGTTTGTATCGATGGGTCACGCATTTGGTGAGCAGCGCTTTGGTTCGTACGAAGATTTTTACTGGCGTGATATTCACAAATTGCCCGAAAGATGGGAAAAATGTATAACAAGCGATGGAGCATACAACGCTAGTCTAGCGTTGAATATCGCTCAACAGACACTGCAAAATGGGAAATTTTCCAGCACCCGCAGTATTTCCCCTGACCTTACCCTTTTTCAGATTTTCATCTGTTTCGTTCTTTGCAAAATAATATGAATGGCAAAAATGGAAGAAGTCAAAAACTACCTTACGACTTCCTTTAAAGAGAAACCACGCGGTTTCTACAAAGATGGAATTCAAAAACTTGTAACGATGGGAGACAGGTATAAAAAATGATAGAGCACATAACTGATTAATAAATTCTATTTTTCACGAAAATGTGTTGTATTTAATTCGGTTTCTAATCGGGGACGAACTTTGCAATCACTCAATACATAATACTTGAAGAAAGAAAGGGACTCATACTTTTTGGGCGATATTGCCTCAAAGGAGGGTATAAGTCTGGTAAATTTCAATGAAATGGCACGAAATTTTGTTAAGTGGTAGGCCTATTTTTAAGCGTGATTCTTGTAACGATTGTGTTCAAAATTTCAAACAGATGCAACGCGCGCAGTTGTTTACTGGCAGTTATTGTAAGTGATCGCTGTTACACATTCCGCAGAAATGGATAAAGCCGTGCAGTGATAAAACATTTCTAAATCGACGGAGGCCCAAATAGAAACTGAACTGAAGCAAGTTCATGGGGACTCTGGCACCAGCACTCAAAATCGTCTATTACTGGATAAATGAATTTAAACGTGGTCTTAGGAGTATTGCAGATGCTGCTTGTTCAGGACGCCCCGTTGAGGTTTCTTTTGAATAAATGGTCGATAAAATTATCGTCTCATTATGCTTCATGAGACGGCTGAGATGATAAGCATCTCATATGAACGGACACAATATCCGGCATGATATTCTAAAAATGAAAAAGCTGAGTGCGAGATGGGTACCGCGATTGTTGAGTCCAGACCAAAAACGACGAAGGACATTTCAAAATCGTGTCTGGAAAAGTTGCAGCGTACTCCGGAGGACTTCTGGAGTCGTTTTGTGACTGTAGACGAAACGTGGATCTATCATTCAGCCATGGCAACTGTTCTTTGGGACTCACAGGGCATTTGGACTATTTGGAAAAGAGTAAAACAGTAATTAGACCGTTTGCATAGTGGTGAGTTGAAGCAAAAGAGACCAAGATTAGCAAGCAAAAAAATGCACAGCTGGGCTTTGAAATAGTTTCCCACCCACCTTATTCCTGAGATGAGAAATTTTTGAGAGGTTGTGGCAACAACAAATCGAAAACTAACGGGGTAGGATTTTTAATACACAAACATACAACAACATCACAAGCTATGAGGGAATATCGGACATAATTGTCTACATCATCATCCAACTCTCAACAAGGAAGATCATGAAAATCATACAGGTATATGCGCCCACGAGTGAAGACGAAGAGGAAACAATAGATACAAAAGCTGAAGAACTAACATCCATAATTAAAGCAGCCTCCGCTGCAGTAGCCACAAAAACTGGAAAATAAGAAGACAAAATAAATGACAACACGAAACAACTCATGGAAAGAAGAAGAAATATGAACAGAGTTGAGAACAAAATAGAGTAGACGGAGCTTAACAAGTTAATCAGAAAAGATCTAAGAACGCACAAGCATAAAGTGATTTTGGAAACCATTGTAGGAAATAAAGGCCCGAAAGTAATAAGCAAGAAACTGAATAATGGAAGAAAAGATACTAGTAAATTGCAAAATAGTGAGGGACAAGTAATAACGAATAGGGACAAAGTAAACTCAGAAATAAACACCTACTATAATGAACTCTACATGTCCACGACAACACCCAATGAAGAACAAAGAAAACTGCCAGAGGTTACTGTAGAGGAGGTCAATAATGCACTAAAGGAAGTGAAGCGTAACAAAGCAGCAGGCCCTGATAGTATTTTATCCGAAATGCTACTGGAGGCCGGAGAGGACTTAAAACAAGAACTGGTCAAACTTTACAACATGTGTCTAGAAACCGGCAAAATACCAACATTGTGGCATACATCAGAAGTAATACTTCTACACAAAAAGGAAGATATCAGAAAGTTGGACAATTACCGCCCGACTTACTATCTCATATTTATAAACTTTTGACTAAAATTATCTCCGATAGATTAAAAAATAAGCTGGGTTCCTACCAGCCATGCGAACAGGCTGGTTTTACATTCGGCTAGAATACATCACCTACAGACAAAGAGAAATATCCTAAAAAACAGCAATGAATACAATTTCGAACTTTACATAGCCTTCATAGACTATGAGAAGGCTTTTGATTCTGCTGAAATGTGGGCAATCATCAAACGCTTGAACAATTGTATAATTGATTCAAGATACACTACCCTACTCAAATACATACAAGAAAACGTAAAGATTTACATAAAACCTAGTACACAACAAATGGTACACGAAGAGGAGTAAGACAGGGAGATACAATCTCTCCTAAGCTATTTATTACAGCTCTAGAAGATGTATTCCGCCAACTAGATTGGACAAAGAAAGGCCTAAAGATAGATGGTGTGTATTTGAGTCATTTAAAGTTCGCCGACGATATTGTGGTTATAAATGGGTTAAATTATCACTCAAAGACAATTGGGCTTAAGGTGAATAAAAGTAAGACAAAAATATTAACCAACACTAATAACAACATAGTTATAAATTTGAAAGGAACAGCTCTCGAGATTGTTAAAGATTATATATATCTGGGGCAAAAAATTACTACGACAGACAATATCTCAGATGAAATTTCAAGAAGAATCGGGCTTAGATGATGCGCATTCGGGAAATTAAGTTATATATTCAAAGATAAAACAATCCTAAATTTAAAGGCCAAAATTTACGATCAGTGCATCCTACCCGTAATTACATATGGCGCTGAAACTTGGACACTGAATAAAGCCGATATACTCAAACCCAGAGAGCACACGAAAGACAGATGATCGGGTTAAAACTTAAAGATAGAATAAAAAACAAGTGGATACGGGAACAAACGAAACTAAAAGATATTATACAGCACGTAGCAGAAAGAATGGGGAAGTGGGCTGGACATACCATATAGTATGCACGACCGATGATCGATGCACCAAGTGAACATTAGAATGGAGACCACGAGAACAGAAAAGGAACGTAGGACGTCCCAAAACAAGATGGCGGGATGATATACAGAGGGTTGCGGGCATTGGATGGATGACAACAGCTGCAAATAGATTGAGACGGAAAATCAGGGGGAAAGCCTACATCCAGCATTGGATAGAATTAGGCTTATAGTGATAGTGATAGTGAAGAGGTTGTCTCTGCTTAAACGAGTATTATGCACGGTCCCAATTTTTTTTTCTGAGAGAATAAAAAAGTTGGAATCTCGTTGGACCAAATGTGTCGAGCTAAGTGGAGATTGAGATGTTAAGAAATACATTTTTGTTTTTGAAAAAAAAATCTGATTTACCTTGTACATTCGACAGTACTGTGAGAATTTTCCTGTTATTTGATTATATGCGAGTTGATAAATCGGGCCTAAAATCGTCTGCTGCTATTTACGTCAACCTTTTGAAGCTTCAGTCATAACTCCTTCTCTCGACCTGACATATTAGGCCATCAAAATTGCAAAATAGAAATTAAAATGTGAACCGACAAGACAAGAAAAACAGGTAGACGCGGAATGACATCAGAGTCGCAGCGGCAAGTCCACCGTTGTTGTCGGCAGGTTTATCTGTTTTGTAGATATACACCTCTCTCTTCCATATCCCATTCAAGGTGATCGAGACGTTTTCGCACATCCATTTTATTTGGGAAGTCAAAACTACCTGTCTATCCATATTCTCGTCGTAATAAAACCGAATACTTCACGGATTTACTGAAACCTGCGGGTTTTTTGTAAAGCTCTCGATAATATGGCAACGTCTAGTGGAATTACCACATAAACACGCATACTCTAAATGTACCGATTTTCGGCAGAGTTTTCCAAGATTTATATTATACTATGTGCATTCAAAACTATAACATAAAACTAATCATTAATAAACTCCACGACCCACTATCAATCTTCTAAACACATAATTTTGACTAGGGATGGGCGAAAATGGATTTTACTTATCGATATATCGATAATTATGTGTAACTATAATAATTAATAGTAATCAATAAACATTGATAATTATTACTCAAAAATTGATTAAACAGTTTTCCTACATTATTTAACGTATTTTATGTGCACTTCATACACATAAATCTAACTATTACAAACTCCACAATCCAATACCACACTTCGAAACACATAATTTTGACTAGGGATGGACGACAATGGATTTTACATGTCGATAGTGGACGGCAATCTACCTATTGATAATTTTAATTTATCGATATATCGATAGTTATCGATAATTATCTATAATTGTAATAATTGATAGTTACTGCTAACTATCGATAATTATTATTCAAAAATTGATTTTTTCCAGGTTTCCAATATTTACATTGTATTATTTAACTTACTCTATGTGCATTTCATGCGCATAAAACTAACCATTATAAACTCCATAATTCAATAGCAATTTTAAAATACATAATTTTAATTGGGGAAGTTAGTCTATCTGTCTATCCATATTTTCGTTCTAATAAAACCGAATACTTCACGGATTTACTAGAAACTGCGGGTTTTTTTTGTAAAGCTCTCAATAATATGGCAACGTCTAGTGGAATTAGCACATAAACACACATACCGATTGTCCGCAGAGTTTTCCCAGATTTACATTATACTATGTGCATTCAAAACTCTAACATAAAACTACTCTTTAAAAACTCCACGATCTACTACCAATTTTCTAAACAAATAATTTTGACTAGGAATGGGCGACAATGGATTTTACCTATCGATAGTGGACATCAATTTACCTATGGATAATTTTAACTTATCGATAATTATATATATATATATATATATATATATATATATATATATATATATATATATATATATATATATATAAGGTAGCTCTACAGGCCCTGTAGGCCTAAGGATTGATCGGCAATTCTTCTCCATTCATTCTTTTCTGTGGCCTTTCTTTTCCAGTTACTTATCCTTAACTTTTCTAAATCCTCCTCCACTGCTTCTAACCATTTTCTTCTTGGGGGTCCTCTCCTTCTCTTTCCGACCACCGCCTTTTTCAACATTTTTTTTGCTGCTCCGGTTTCCGGCAATCTTTCTACGAGACCTAGCCATCTGATCCTCTGTAATTTATTTCACTTGTGCTATTACTGAATTACTGTTGTAAAGTATATATGTATATCTATTTGTTCGCCTCATCCAGATTCCGTCCACTTCCCCCCCCCCATATATTCTTCGTAATATTTTCCTTTCCCACATATCAAATTTTTGTTCTTCGGCTCTATTTAGCGTCCATAACTCACATCCATATAGGGTTACAGGTCTTATCATTGTCCTGTATAGTCTTTCTTTTGCTTCTTTAGACACCAATTCGATCTAAATAGTTTCGTTAGAGCTCCTGTACTTCCACTTCCTTTGTTTATTCTGTAATTTATATCTCTGCTTTCTTCATTTCTACTATTTAAGTTCACTTCCAGGTAAGTAACGTTTTCTGTTTTGCCAAACTGATATATTTTCCCATCCGTACAGTTGTTAACTACTAGCTTTTCTACTCTAGATTCTTCCTCAGGTCTTATCACCATGTATGTAGATTTTTCTTCATTGATTTCTAACCCCCTTTTTCTCGCAACGGTTTCTAACCTTCTGGTTACGTCAATCAGTTCGTTCTTTGATCTAGTTAGTAATACCAGGTCTTTTGCGTACGCCAGACATTGATGTTTCATATCGAGTAGCGTTCCGTGTCTATGGAGATTGCTCTCCCTCATTACATTCTCCAGCACTATGTTAAATAGAACGGTTGATAATGGGTCGCCTTGTCTCACTCCTCTATTAGTCTTAAACGATTGGGTTTTTTGTCCATTCATACTTGCTTTATTTGCTGTTTTTTCGAGGGTCATTTTTAGGGGAGGGTCAATTTTAACTTATTGATAGTTACCGATAATTATCTATACCTATAATAATTGATAGTTATCGCTAACTATCAATATTTATTATTCAAAAATTGATTAAACAGTTTTCCTACATTTACGTTGTATTATTTAACTTATTCTATATTCATTTCATACGCCTAAAACTAACCACTATAACCGCCACAATCCAATACCAAATTCAAAACACAAAATTTTGACTAGGGGTGGGCGAAAATAGATTTTATCTAGCGACAGTGGACGGCAATCTACCTATCGATAATTTTAACTTATCGATAATTATTGATAGCGGTAGTAATTGATAGTTATCGGTAACTATGAATAGTTATTATTCTAAAATTGATTAACATGGTGGCGGAGACTTCTAAAAAAAGAACCCTTTCTTCTAAAAAAATTAACACCTTCTAAAATTGATGATGGTGAAAATAAGCGATGGCTATAGATATATCGATGATAATCAATAACTATAAATATATCGATAGTTACTGACGTATTACTAGTTATCGATATATCGAAAAAAGTTCCGAGCCTAGTGTGTCGGTATTTCAGAGGACCAACGCATTAAAAAATTGAAAAAAGATGATATATTTTTGAGTTTGCTACACTAACTATAATGGTACAAAAAAAATGTAGATTTATCGGCAAAAAGGACATAAGAAAAATATTTTCAAGTTTATAATATATAATTATATTATGATGATATTTACCAATAATTTTTGCGAAAACTCTTCAGTCTTAATCAGGGGGACCCTACCTGGTGCCCCTGGGCCCGCGGGCATCAAAACGGGTGTGGTTCCTCGTCGCGACAATCGTGTGTGATTTGTGTTTAAATTTTAAAAAATTAACGTTTCTTTTGTTTTCTGGTTTTTTACCGACAGCGGACAAAAGTTTATTTTATTATATCAATGACTAATTTTTTTAATCTAAATACAAGGTGGCCCATAAAAAAATGAGCGATTTTAAAGTACATGCCTCCTTCTTCTTCTCAACACAAGTTTGTCCACTTCTGGACGTAACTCTTTTCTAATCTCATCCATGCTGTCTTATTTTTTGCTACTTTTAACCACTGCTTGCCCACTACTACTCTTATATCATCGACCCATCGTTTCTGTGGACGCCCCACGCCTCTTCCTGTTTCTCTGATTCAGTGGGTTTGTATACCCATTTGTCACCGGATGATCCTGACCGTCGCCACTTCGTCCTTGCCGCCTCCAGAGTTGTCATTGACGTTGGTTCGTCTCCTTATCTGCTCGTTAAAAAATTTTATCTCTAAGAGAGATACCAAGCATGCTTCTCTCCCTGGCTTTTTGTGAAGTTTCGAGCTTTTTAGCAAATGGTTTAGCGAGGTACATCATTTCCAGTCCATATGTGCTGACAGGTATTGTAGACTTTAGTTTTTAGGTTTATGGATATTGTAGCACTTTTTAAGATATGTCCTAGTTTCTCAAAAGCTGCTCATGCCAACCTTATTCGCCTGGTAGTTCCCGCATGCTGGTTCCCCTTTCCTTAATAGTATGATCTAAACAGATATACTCGTCGACGCGTTCTACGGAGTTATTTCCTATCTGTACATTGGTATCTTCAGGGCTCATTAATGTAGTCTTTTTAAAATTAATTTTAAGACCTATCCTTGCAAAGACCAGATTCGGTTTAACATTTTCTGTAGCTCGTTGGTGTTATTAGCTATCACGACTATGCTGTCTGCAAACATAGGGCGACTCAGTCTAATGCCGTCCATATTGATGCCCTTCTCATACCCAATTTAACTGCTTAAAGATGTCTTCAAAGGCCAGCGTACATAATTTAGGTGTGATAGTATCTCCTTGTCGCACTCCTCTTTAGTGGTATGTTGTTAGTGACAGTTGTTTTGTCAGTTTTATTATGTATAGATGCTTCTTTATAGATATCTATTATTTTTAGATATCTAAAATATATTCTTGCGTTGGCCTGGGATTTCAGACTTGACCAGATTTCAACAATATCAAATGCGTTATGAAAATCAATGAAGGCCAAATGTATTGGTGGTCGATCGTACTAAATCCCTGTCTGAAGCCCGCCTGTTCCGCAGTTTGATAGAAATCTAGTTTTGCCAGTTGGGCCGATAATTTTCGATGTAAGTATTATATCCTATATATAGTATGTATGTATGTATGTGTGTATATGTATATGTATATATATGTATATATATGTATATATATGTATATATGTATATATATGTATATATATGTATATATATGTATATATATGTATATATATGTATATATATGTATATATATGTATATATATGTATATATATGTATATATATGTATATATATGTATATATATGTATATATATGTATATATATGTATATATATGTATATATATATGTATATATATATGTATATATATGTATATATATGTATATATATATGTATATATATGTATATATATGTATATATATATATATATGTATATATATATATATATATATATGTATATATATATATATATATATATATATATATATATATATATATATATATATATATCTACAGGGTGCCCCATATGTAGGGAATAATGAGTCCACAGCATTTATTAATCAGTGCATCAAAAAAATGTTTAAATAAAAGTTATAGGGTGTTATACGGCGCACTTACTGACGTTGACAATAAAATGTTTTGAACTGTTCGAAGAAAGTACGCCATCTTAAATTTTTTGAAATAGAAAGCCCTGTATATTATTTTATTTTTGAGTCCTACTAAAAATTTTAGATATTATTTGTCTAACATATATCTAAATTGAACTGTTTTGGAATTATTGATATTTGAAACTGAATCAATAATGATCCTAACCTAAATCATAATATTGTTTTTTCTGACGAGGAGACATTTGATCTTAACGGAAGAGTTAACAGGCATAACTGCCGGTACTAGTCTACTGAGAATCTTCACTGGATAATCGACAGTCATTCTCAAAGAATACAAAAGATAAACGTGTGGGCAGGGATTTGTGGACGTCATATCATTGTTCCCTTTTTTATCGATGGAAATCTTACATGACAGCGGTATTTACAGTTACTCCAAGAGCAAGTTATTCCAACTTGTGCGGGTCTTTTTTCCGATAAAAATAATTTGGATACCCCTAACAGGAAAATAACTGGACGGAGCACCTCCTCACTATGAAATCAATGTTCGTAGATATTTGGATGCGATGTTTCCTAATCGATGGTTAGGCAGAAGGGGTGCTGTAGAATGGCCTGCAAAGAGTCCCGAACTTACGCCACTAGATTTTTTATGGGGTCATTTGAATCCCAAAGTTTACCGAAGTCGGCCTGAAACTGTAGAAGATTTACAACAAAGAATTCAATATGAAGTATCACAAATCACCCCGGATTCTCTGCAAAACTCTGTTCAAGCTGTTTATGACAGATTGGGTCATTGCCCCGCTGTTAACGGTAGACATTCTGAGCCACTGTTACCTTAAAAATAAACCTAGAGTATTTATTAATGGTTTTTTGTCTTTTTTTTATTTTAACTGACAATAATTCCAAAACAGTTCAATTTAGACATATGGTATGTTGGACAAGTAATATCTAGAATTTTTATTAGGACTCAAAAATACATATACAGGGCTTTCCTTTAAAAAAGATTAAGATGGCGTAATTTCTTCTAACTGACAATTCAAAACATTTTATTGTCAACGTCAGCATGTGCGCCATATAACACCCTACAACTTTTATTTGCTGTGGAATCATTATTCCATACATATGGGGCACCTTGTATATATATATATATATATATATATATATATATATATATATATATATATAAATATATAATATATATATATATATATATATATATATATATATATATATATATATATATATATATATATATATATATATATATATATATATATATATATATAAATATATATATATATATATATATATATATATATATATATATATATATATATATATATATATATATATATATATATATATATATATATATATATATATATATATATATATATATATATATATATATATATATATATATATATACGAGTAAAAACAAATATTTATGGACTGTTTACTAGATGAATGAGAACGCTATCTTTAACCACAATATTATTTGGTTCATAATTTTTTTTTGTCGTTATATGTGAATGATATTTTCATTATTACAGAGAGCAAGCATTGCTATTGTAACCTTTAGCTACGAGATATCCCCATAAGAAAAAGTCTATCGGTGTCAAATCAAGGCTACATCGAGGCCCGGGTCTATTGGAAATTTATACAGGAAAATTTCTCGAATAATGGCAACCCGGCAAAAGGAAATGTCTTTAAAAATAAACTAATCCTAACTTGGGTTTGATTTTCGTTTAAAAATTATAATTCTAGAAGGAATTTTTTTGGAATTTGAGATCGTTGATAAGATTTTTGTACTGTTTTATAACTATGAATCATGTTTCATTAGGTAGTCAATTAATTAAAAATTATTAGAGATGTAAAACAGTGTGTTCAACGATAAAAATAGGTCAAAATTGCAACTACATAATTAAGAAAAAACACATACATAGACCTCTACGAAACGTAGCTACAAGCTAAACATTCCTAGTTCCGACCGAAACTTATGAGATCACTTCGGTGTCCGTCAGTCTGTGTCACAGCCGATTTTCCCCGAAACTATTTGGCGTAGAAAGTTAAAATTTGGCACAAATATAAGAACTGATGGCCCCATCAGAGCCGTGCTGTTTTGGAAGTTAAATTTTGACTTAAAGGGTTAGTTTTGGGGGGTGAAATCGGAAGTGAAAATTTTTTTTTTTTACCAGGTCATCGAGTGGGGTGTCCTATGAAAGCATGTGAAAATACGAGTTCAAAAATATATATAATGTAATACTTGCGCATAAATTGCCAACAATTTCTGCCCCCCTTATCTCGAAAAGTACTAATCAAAACATTCTGAAATATTCTCCATAAAGGGTAGATTGAGCCAAAAATTATCACGAGTGCATTACGTCTAAAAATTTATCTGATATATAATATATATAATATATATATATATATATATATATATATATATATATATATATATATATATATATATATATATATATATATATATATATATATATATATATATATATATATATATATTATATATATATAATATATATATTATATATATATAAAAGAAAACTATTTGGCCTGACAATATGGTGGAGGTTTTTAAATATACTTTTCAGTACACACACTGGTGGCCAACGGATAGGTATGGAGACAAACTAATTTTATTTTATTTGTTTATTGAATTGTTAATTAAAGAAATATTAAGGAAGTAAATATTTGTTAGTAGATTCTATGTTGAGCTAGATTGATTTATTGGCTATTAGGTAGTCAAGATGATATAACTATTATATATTATTGGCAAAGAAAAAATCGTGAAAATACATATTCGATCTTAAAATACATACATGTCAGGAACCTAATTAACTTAGCCTAGTTAAGAATTTTACTTTAACTGAAAAGCAATCACCGTATGGAAAACTAATTGCCACCGACTTGCATTCGGCCGGGTTTTTTTTTTAAATTTATAAAAACCATGTAAATACCATCGATTCATTAAATTTAAGAAAAACATTGAACTATTACAACATTGCACCGTGCCAGCACTTAAAAATAGAGATTACGTTTACGCGGTGGCGCCAAGATTACGACGACGAACTCGCCGATCGTCGCTCGCGGGTCGCGGAAGCCATCATGTTACGTCACAGCGGCGTGGACCAATCGGCGATCTTGGCGGGGCGCGACGTGATTTCGAAAGTACACACAGGCAAGGCACGCTGTAATTTTGCTTGTTTGCCGGCAAGCCGGCGTTTTCTATATCTACCACTCTAATTCTATACGGTATAAAATAGCATTTAAACATTTTTAGTGTTCCGTACGGAACACTTATAAGATGACTTCGGTGTCTGTCTGTCTGTCACACCCGATTTTCTCCGAAACTATTTGATATAGAAAGTTGAAAATTGGTAATAATATAGGAATTGATGGCCTCATCAGAGCCATGTAGTTTTGAGAGTTAAATTTTGACTTAAAGGGTTAGTTCTGGGGTGTGAAATCGCAAGTGTGGTGTCAACCTTATAAAAACACGAGTAAAAATAAATAAATAAATATATATATATATATATATATATATATATATATATATATATATATATATATATATATATATATAATGTAATACTTGCGCGCACTTTTCTTTGTATTATTTTTAAAAAATCGAGCCTTATCTCGAAAAGTACTTATCAAAAAATTTTGAAAAAATTCTAGAATATTCTCCACGGGGTGAAGAATTGAACGAAAATTATCACGAGTGCGTTAGCTTTAATAATTTATCTGGTATATAAAAAAACAAAAATTTCAAGGACATCAGATTTCAGTAAAGATTGGAAACAAACTTTGTTGAAAACTCAGTTGGGGTGTGTTTTGTGAAGTCACTGATCATTTTATACTTCTGTAACAAAATTTTTTATTTTAAAAGCAATCAACGTACGGAACACTAATTGCGCAAGTTCAACTTGCACTTGACCGGTTATTTAATAGCAAATTACAGTAAAACGTACTTAACTTTAGCACAAGGTTCTTAAAAATACATATATAAAAATTTCCCTAAGTTATAAAAAAAGGAACAGGTAGCGCTGCCTACAGTTTCCATAAAACAACTGACCAATTACGGAGATACAAGTGACAAGTGAGTGTCACTTACGGTTGCAAGAAACATTTAGTCTGTACAGGGTGAGTCAACGATAGAGTAAAGTTCATTATCTCATTTGTTTCGGGAATGACGAAAAAATGTTAAATACAATAGTTTTTAGGGAATGTTAATGTGCACAGTTTAAAATTATTTTTGAGTGTATAGAATACTTCAAAAAAGTGTGGCCGATATAACATATGTTTTTTTAAATGGAACATCCTATTTTCTAATTTATTTTTAAATTCTGCGTAAAATTTTATAACTTTTTTATTAATAATGTTATAACCTAATAGTTTTTCTAATATTTCAATTTTTTTTAAAAAATACTAGTTTTCAGTTTTGTAAAAAATTGCCATTGTTTCTGAAAGTGGAATACTCACAATTGGTACGAGCGTTCTATAGAGATGAAAAAAAAAGATATATGTAAAGAAATTTGAGTTAGATGCTACAGGGTGTTCGAAATAAATTTATACATTTCGACTATTTTATATTGAAAAATTTAAAAATTTTTAAATGGCACACCCTGTATATATATATATATATATATATATATATATATATATACACATATATATATATATATATATATATATATATATATATATATACATATACATATATATATATACATATACATATATATATATATATATATATATATATATATATATATATATATATATATATATACACATATATATATATATATATATATATATATATATATATATATATATATATATATATATATATATATATATTACAAAACCCTCCAACTTTTATTAAGTATGTCATATGCCTATTTCTAATAGTTTTCGATTTATGTTGAATTTTTCAATTTTTACCCTTGTTTTTAATACACTTACAGCACTTTTTCGTCATTCCCGAAACAAATGAGATAACGAACTTTACTCTATCGTTGACTCACCCTGTACAAATACCTTAATATATACAACCGTAATTTGTTGCAGTCTGACCCGAAGGACCATGATGTCTTTAAAATATGATTAGGTCCTATTGGTTCGGACTAATCACATTGAAATACTATGGCCAAATAAAGCAGGACTACGCAGTCAATATTCGTCAGTCGCTCGAAATTGGCTTGACATCGTTAAGATTTTATTTGTATTGTGAAACCAAACAAATTATCAATAAAATACGTAGTATGTTATAACTATCCACAAGACAAAAGAGTGATAAATATTCGATAGATGCCGACAAAGACGATGCGTTTGGGTTTTTATGCCAAGCGGCATGTTCTTTGATGTATACAGTAATAACAATAATACTAACAATAATAAATATACTTCACCTATTATACATATTTTAATTTTATGCATAATTATAAACAGTACCCATTATAAACAATCAAGAATGAATAAAAGTAGAGAGAGACTTTGCGATGAGATTTTTTGGAATTATTTACCGTTTTTTCTCACATTTGTTTGAAAAAAGAAATAGAACAATTTTTATCACATCAAAAATCATTTTAAGCTCAAAAAACGCGTTTTGAAAACTTAAATTGTTTATAAATAAAAGAGCACAAGTTTTCCAAGCTCCAAAACTCAGGACAAACGCCTGGTGAAACCCCAGAGAGGATAAAATTAAAATATTGCTGTATCTAGACTGTGCAATTTTAAATGTTCTTGTTACTGCACTATCAGCTGTTATCGTTACTTGAAGCATGCGCCCACCATTTGGAGCATGCGCTCACCATTTGGAGCTTGCGCAGTATTAAAACAAAATAAGAGAAACCTTTATTAAGGATAACGATTTCCCTTATTTAGGAACTTAGAGAGGTTATTTGAAGTTCGTTACTCTGATCGCTATTATCGTAGAGCCTGTTTTTTTTTACACTTAGGTATACAAACTACTAAGAAAATACGGTAAAATTGAAATGATAATCTTTTATTGCAAAACACCTTGACAACAGTTTATATTAGGATTTTGCAATCTTTGCAAACTTTTCAATTCCTTCGTGTTAATACTGCGCATGCTTGAGATAACGATAAAGGCAAATAAGCCTTGCAAAATCTCTCTAGTATTTAATCATGTTGTCTTTTCTGAGGGAAAACTTTGTTAGAATTTTCTACATTTCAAAACTGAATTGCCCTGTTACACATGTAATAAGAATTAGGAAAATGAAATAATGTACAGGGTGAGTCAACGATAGAGTAAAGTTCATTATATCATTTGATTCGGGAATGACGAAAAAATGTTAAATACAATAGTTTTAGGGAATGTTAAGGTGCATAGTTTAAAATTATTTTTGAGTATACAGGGTACTTCAAAAAAGTGGCCGATATAACATATGTTTTTTTAAACGGAACATACCTATTTTCTAATTTAATTTTATATTCTCCGCAAAATTTTATAACTTTTTTATTAATAATGTTATATACCTAAACCTAGTAGTTTTTCTAATATTTGAATTTTTTTAAAAAATACTAGTTTTCAGTTTTGCAAAAAATTGCCAGTACCGCCATTGTTTCTGAAGGTGGAATACTCATAATTGGTACGAGCGTTCTATAGAGATGAAAAAAAGGATATATATATATATATATATATATATATATATATATATATATATATATATATATATATATATAAAGAAATTTGAGTTTGATGCTACAGGGTGTTCAAAATAAATTTATGCATTTCGACTATTTTAAATTGAAAAATCTCAAATTTTTTAAATGGCACACCCTGCATATTATTATTTTTTCTGATAGATTTTACAAAACCCTCCAACTTTTATTAAGTATGTCATATGCCTATTTCTAATAGTTTTCGATTTATTTTGAATTGTTCAATTTTTATCCTTGTTTTTATTTTAATACACTTACGCTATAACATCATAGTTGCCACGACAAAACAAAAAGTAGGCATTGTCAAATTTCGACATGTCTATTAAGCAAGTAAAAATAGTTTAAATGTTGTAGTATAAAAGTACTAGTTATGGATTTTTCCAAAAATGAATCAACTGATATCGTTTATATACTTGGCGAGGCAGGAAAAAATTGTCTTTTGGCAGTAAGGCTTTACGGAGCGAAGTACCCTAATAGACGTATACCATCTAGAAAATCTTTTCAGTGCTTAATGGAACGGTTTGATGGTAGTGGTAGCGTTGAGTATACGAAACGGAAAGTAGTAAACCAGAATGCTACCAAATGAGGAAAAAGAAATGGAGAATTTACTTCATGTTGAAGATAACCCCCGCTCAGCAGCCGTGAACGACGAGTAAACTTTTGTATCACCATGAATGGAGCAATAGAGGCCAATCCAAATTTTTTTATCCAAAATAATGTTTTCTGATGAAGCTACTTTCCGCAGTAATGGAGCATTTAACAGCCATAACATGCATTATTATTATAACAGTTAATCCATTTTGGGTCCGGGAAGTTTAAAACCAAAACCGGTCGTTTAATGTATGGTGTGGAATATTAAATTTTCGAATTATTGGTCCATATTTTTTCCGCGAACCGCTTAACGGGCCTAGATATCTAAATTTTTTGCAAAACGAATTACCCCAGCTTCTTGAAGAAGTTGATAACTTTGAAAGGGAACAAATGTGGATTCACCAAGATGGAGCTCCTGCTCATTACCAGCGAGAAGTTCGGGAATCTTTAAACCATCGTTACCCACAAAAATGGATCGGTAGGGATGGATTCATTCAGTGGCCCCCTCAATTATGTGACTTAACACCTTTAGACTTCTTTCTGTGGGGCTACATTAAAGATCGTGTTTATGTGAATCCCCCTACAACACCAGTAGATATGGAAAATAGGATACGGGATGCGTGCAGGACAATAACGCCCTTTATGCTAAGGAAAGTGAAGGAAAATATGGTAAAACGACTAAATATGTGTATTTAAGTAGACGGGCATATTTTTGAATATTTATTACGTCATATTAATTATAGATAAGTTAAACTACATTAAAATTATTATTAACTATTTGTTTATGTTTTCACAATAGCGTAAGTGTATTAAAAACAAGGGTAAAAATTGAAAAATTCAAAATAAATCGAAAACTATTAGAAATAGGTATATGACATACTTTATAAAAGTTGGCGGGTTTTGTAAAATCTATCAGAAAAAATAATAATATACAGAGTGTGCCATTTAAGAAATTTGAGATTTTTCAATTTAAAACAGTCGAAATGCATAAATTTATTTTGAACACCCTGTAGCATCTAACTTAAATTTATTTACATATATCTTTTTTTTTCATCTCTATAGAACGCTCGTACCAGTTATGAGTATTCCACCTTCAGAAACAATGGCGCTATTGGAAATTTTTTACAAAAACTGAAAACTAGTATTTAAAAAAAAAAATTGAAATATTAGAAAAACTACTAGGTTTAGGTATGTAACATTATTAATAAAAAAATTATAAAATTTTACGCAGAATTTAAAAATAAATTGAAAATGGGAGGTTCCAATTAAAAAAACATATGTTATATCGGCGACACTTTTTTGAAGTACCCTGTATACTCAAAAATAATTTTAAAATGTTAACATTCTCTAAAACTATTGTATTTAACATTTTTTCATCATTTCCGAAACAAATGAGATAATAAACTTTAGTCTATCGTTGATTCACCCTGTATTGTTCGCACAAGTTTTGGAAATAGTTCAGACAGAGGTAGTTTGTAGAACGAGTAAGCAAGCTCTGTCTATTCTTCTGAAAGCTTAAGAATTTATAAGATTCAGTCGTTGTAGGAATTAAATCCGGAAGACGATCGATGGTATCATTTGCTTGCTAATTGGGGATTATTGGCAAGTGATTACCACTTTTATGAAAATTTGTGTTGTAGCTTTCAAATGTGATTTACCAGATTCTATGGCATCAAAAAAAAAAGTTACAATATAGTGTGAATCGCATACTGGGAGTGTCATGGGCCTACATTTTTCGGAAATGAGAAGGGACAGCAGGTTATCGTAAATGGAATGCTTTACAGAGTCCTCGTTACTGCATATTTCAACGCAAAACTTGGATCTGAACAAGATTTTGACGCACCAAAACCACGAAACATATCACACATCACGTAGACGAAATGCAATGATTTGATTATTTCACTTCGTAAACAAAATGGTAAAATTTATTCGAAACCTATGAGTCGCTCTTTTAAAATTTCCCGAAGTATCGATACTTTTGTATAGACATTCTTAATAAATAACCTATAAGATCCCAAAAGATGTAAAAAAATTATAACAGGAATTGTCAATTTACGATTTTAAAATATCTTCGTCCATACAAGGCGTCAGTAACGTAGACATGTCAGTTAAATAGACGTACGATCATGGGAAAATATTTTCCACGTAGGATGGTTACATTTAACTGAGAAATGAATACTATTTACGATTTCGTTTTTGTAATTCATAAGATTGACGGGAAAATTTATATTCTGATTTGTTAGTTCGCCAGGCTGTCACTGGACATCACAGTAACATGAACAATTTTTTTGCTGCAGGTTAATTTTATGATTTTGAATTGGCCCAATTTTTGCATTTTTCCTTTGATCTTCTGTGGCTGTAAGTGAGGTTACGACCTGTGAACTCCTCCCTCTTAGTGATAGTGTTATAAAAATTCAAGTAACTGGGTTTTGGATAAAGCTGGACCTTTTACTTCATTTAGAAGGATCGTAAGATGGCAGTAATCACTGTAACTATCATAGATGTTAGTTTTAAGCCAGCTTGTTTTAAAGTAATAAGTAAGCATTGTTATTATTAGTTAGTTCGTAGAGATATTTTTTTTTTTCCAAAATATTTAGTAATAATTTTTTCAAGAGACTCTTTAGTTATCTCTGTATTTAAACCTCCTATGTGTTACTCTAGTTTGAGTGGAGCAGTTTTGCTTATGACACAGCAAGTAGGAGATCTAAAAATCAAAACCCGTCTTTACTTTGATACGTATGCTTTTTGTAAATCTGCCTTATTATTATTTTTTTTATGGCACTTACCCCCACTGGTTGTTAAAGAGTCGTACGACGTCCTAGTTAGAAGTGGCAGTTCACTGGGCGCTCGATCTGTAACAAAAACGATATACAATAAAGAAAAAAAAAATTGTCTGTTATTTTTTATAAGTAATTTTATTATTTAAATTTTTTTTCTTGTACACTTATATTCAGACTTGCGTTGTAATCACGACGCTATCGTGGCTGAAAGTTTATCCAACACAATCACCTTGGACAATGTATTGGGTTGTCCCACCGGACGGACGGCACTGCCTGACAATTCCATATATAATCGTGTTTGAAGGGAAACCTTTTGACCGTCATTTACTAACGTTGATAATGAACGTTAACCTTAGTATTTTATCTTTGATGGGGATTCATACAAAAATCGGGTTATTTAGCTAATAGTGGAAGGGGCTTGGAAATTCAAAAATCGTAAGAACTACAAAATCCAACGAACTCATACAAAATTTCATCATCATGTACTTAAAATATCCATAGTGATTTAACAATCACGCCATTTTTAATGTTCCGTTCGGGGGGTGATAAGCTTGTGAAAACAGGAGTAAAATATATATATATATATATATATATATATATATATATATATATATATATATATATATATATATATATATATATATATATGTTAGCTGTCAGCATTTTCTATATGGAAAAACCCCCGTTCCAGGCCTGGTTAAAAAAAATTAAGATAGGCCGAACGATGCATTACGAGAAGGAAAATATTAATTATTGATAATTGTTTTCAGACAGACTGGCTTGTTTACATTACGTAGATTTAACTATACTTAAGTTACTATTACGGAATGTCCCAAAACCATTAACTTTAGTTATTACGACAAATATGACCATAGCTTATAAAAAGTGTTTATGTAACCCTAATGAGAATTAGGTAACTGGGATATTTTGGTACGCACTATGAAATATAGTTTAGAGAGCCGAAGTAGTCGGCCAGCTTTGTTAGATGTCTGATTGCAATTGTTAATAAAAGTTATTGTTGTTGAAATTGCCCAAAGTGTTTAAATTAATTTTTTTTTAAATAAAAGCTAACATATACATATATATATATATATATATATATATATATATATATATATATATATATATATATATATATATAGTAATACCTGCGCACACTTTTCTTTGTATTTTTAAAAAATCGTGAAAAATCGCTGTCCCCCTCCCCTTATCTCGAAAAGTACTGATCAAAAAATTTTGAAAAAATTCTGGAATAGTCTCCACGGGGTGTAGATTAAACGAAAATTATCACGAGTGCATTACCTTTAATAATTTATCTGGTATATATAAAAGAAAAAAAAAATTTCAAGGTCATCAGTTTTCCGTAAAAATCGGAAACAAACTTTGTTGAAAACTCATTTGGGGTGTGTTTTGTGAAGTCACTGATCATTTTATGCTTCCGTAACAAAACTTTTTATTTTAAAAGCAATCAACGTACGGAACACTAATTGCGCAAGTACAACTTGCACTTGACCGGTTATTTTGTATGAAGAGTTGCAAATCGACAATGTTACTTTAATAGTTTGTGATACGCTTAAAAAACCAAAATAGTTATTTAAACGTCGTACCAAAAAGTGGTACTTTAAATACTTTACGCCAGTAATCTAACAACGCCTACCGTGATTTCAAAACCATTGTGGGCTTTAAACAAGCATAAAAACACACACTACATGACATGTCAACGAGATTATATAATTAGAATCGGGATTTTTAATATTATCACTTTTTCATTTGATGGCTCATTAGGTCCAGTATAGCCTGTCCCAAAATATAAGATCCTGATTTTTGCCGTTTCAAGTGGGCAATATAAAAATTCTGACCTTTTGTTTATGATAGGTTGCAGAGATGGACTTAAGAATTTTATTCATTAATGCAAATAAATAAAATTATAAGTGTTTTTGGAGATGTTTATTTATAGATGCATGTAAAAACAAATGGTTAAGAAGTACAAATATACAGTTTGAATGAATGGGGTTTACAAGAGGGGACATATAGTATAAATAAAAATATATTTTAACTTAAGCCTAATTCGGTTTCACTATCACTGTCATTAGCTGAGGTAATTATCAGTGGTTTTATATTATTTACATAAATATATGAATTTTCAACTTTAAAAACGTGCTGAATGGAATTCTTCCAGCTTTCACAAGGTATATCATTTATAACTTTTTTTACTAATTCAACCACTGACACGCTTAAAGTAGGAGAAACATTTTGTGCCCTTATTTTTTATTTAACTTAAATATGTTCAATTGAATTAAACACACAATAATACGGAGGAAGCCGCAAAACAGTGTGTCCCATTTTCTCAGCCATACTATCACAAACATATTTCTTTTTCAATTTATAATCTTACAAAACTTCCAAAAGATCACTTTTTATAACTAAAGTGAAAATAAATGTCATTTTCTAACATATATTCCTGTATTTCCGATTTGGTGTTGACTGCATTAGGAACCTTATTTAGTAGGCGACTATGGTAACTTGCATTGTCCATAACTATAACACTCTGTTCGGGAACATTTGGCAAAAGGGAATTTTAAAACCAATTTTCAAAAAGTTCTGCGGTCGTGTCTGCGTAATAGTCCAAACTAGAATCTTTTATGATTTTTGCAGATAATAGCAGACAATTTGAAACCCAGTCCTTTTCAGATCCAGCATGCAAAATGGTTATTCGTTTACCTGTATTTGAAGGTGCGTTAGTCTGACTTTTGTACTGCTGTCAACCCACCCTTTTTGCACAGTGTCATGGGTATCGAACCATGTTTCGTCAAGGTAAATTATTGGCCAATTCTCTGATCGATACTTCTTAATTTCTTGTAAATAAGTATGTCGCAAGATTCGTAATCTTTGTGACTCCATCACTACTTGTCTTTTGTTGATTTTTCGGAAGGTGAATCCCATTCTTAAGAGAATTCTGTGAAGGGTTGATAGACCACAATGTATATTGGTCCCTTCCTGCACCAGTCTTAATTTTATTTTGTCTAGTGTCGGCACCAACTGCTCTTCATACATAGAATATATTTGTCTCCTGATGATGTCTTTTTCACAACTGTCTACATGATGCATTTGAAAATCTTTCCGTTTTTTCCTGTTCCTGAGTGATGGTTTTCCTACAGTATCCTTAATCGTAGAAATTGGGGTTTTTGTTAGTTCACCGGTTTCTTGCAAAGCACTTTGTTTATTCAAATTTCTTTTTACCAAACTGTCTTAAACCTTTTTCACTATTTGTTTAGAGTCAAGTGATAAATGTTTTCTCTTGCGATAGCCACTATTGCAATTTTCCCACGGACGCCACATAATTAAAATAGAACTGTTACGTTGTAAGTAAAACTAAAAATAAAAATAATAAAAAGTATCTTTCGAATCTTAATGGTGGTCATTAGGCTTATCTTATCAAATACTTAAAGGGCTCCAAACCGAGTTGCCAGGTAGTAAATATATAGGTAAAAATAGATCCAATATGATTGCAGGTGCAAGTGAGGGCGGTATACAAAGCAAGTAAAATAAAAATACCTTTATCGTAATATCTGGCAACTATGCACAAAACCTTAATAGGGTCGTTTATTGCCCCATTAAAAAAGCAAAAAGGCAGGGTCTTATATCTTGGGATTTACTTTACACATTTGCTGATACTACTGAGAGATATAGGGTTGTATTGTTTGATTTATTTTATTATAATGCTTCTAGATTTCCCATACTTATTACGAGAAGACCGGGATTAAATCAGATTTTTTCCTATAGTTATACCTCTACGTTGACGGGAAGTAACTTATAATTTTGATTTACGAAAACCAAAGACCTGGTGTAAAATTGCTAAAAACGGAGTTGTGTAGCACCAATTCTAGGAATGAAAAATATAACAAAAAAAAAAGAAGAATTTAACGTACTCTAAGCTTGTTGCCTCGTTGACCAAAGAAAAGACAAACAAGAGCCAATGACCTTTAAGGCTACATCGAGCACCTTTCTTCCTTCACTTCAAATTCAGCCTTAACGCTGACCCTGTTAAAGAGCACCTGATTCTTTCAAACTGCATCTCTGTTTGTTTTGTGGCTTCTCAGTATCATCTCTCTCATTCCGTAGTATTTTCTTCTTCTTCTTCTTTGTAAGTTTAACTGCATGAATCATGTTGTTAATAATCGTAAAATCTTTAGAAGAAAGAGATGCGCCGTAACGGGACACTTGTGGCGCTAAATTGAATAGGACTTGACGATGACTTTTACGTTTTGTGTTTTCTATTTTTTTTTATAAATATTTTAAATTGGTTTCTAGAAATTCACGACTTGACCTAATAATCGTTGGTCAAATACTAAACATTGTTTGAGGAGTAGGTACTTTACATAGTGTCACTTATTAATAAAAGGATTTTGATTTTCATACAATATGCCATACAGGGTCCATTATGAAAGTAATGCGCATGATTTTATTGTGACGCGACTATCCATCGCAGCGAGGTAAAACGGGTCGGGAAATGTGGGGGGGGGGGGTCTGCCCTTCCAATACAGCCGGTCGTCAGTTTGCTCCGAGCAGTCTGAGTGGAAAGACGTGCCTCCGCGTGAAGTGTTTCTCGACTTTGTAACACGGCGCGATGAAGCGTTCGCTTGAACAGCGATACGCAATCAAGTTTTGTGTGCGGCTTGGAAAGAATACAACCTAAACATTTCAGATGCTTTAAAAGGCCTTCAAGGACGACTGCATTTCAAGGTCACAGTCCGGGAGATGACACAAGGCGTTCAAGGAAGGCCGGGAGGATATCGCCGACGAACCCCGTTCTGGACGCCCAACAACGGCCAGATCCGACGAAAACGTGAATCGTGTGCGCGAAGTTTTTGCGTTCCGACCGTCGATTGAACATCCAGCAAATCGCTGATACCCTAAACATGTCCACATGTGCAGTACATGGGATAGTGCCCGAGGATCTGCAAATGCACAAGGTCTGCGCGAAGCTTGTGCCGAAAGTGTTGACGGAAGACCAGAAAGAACTTCGAGTTTCGTGCTGTCCAGAATTGTTGGATTTGATTCAAAATGAGCCGAACTCTGTCCTAACCGGAGACGAATCCTGGATGTTCGAGTACGACCCAGAATCGAAAAGGCAGAACAGCGACTGGCACACAAAATCATCCCCCTGCCCCAAGAAAGCGGGAATGAGCAAGTCTCGCATCAAAACGATGCTCATTGTCTTTTTTGACGTCCGAGGAATCGTCCATTTTGAGTTTGTACTGCAGGGAGAAACTGTCAACTCAGCCTTTTACCTGCAGGTGCTCAAGAGATTGAAACGCCGGGTCGCGCGCGTAAGGGCTGACATCAAAGACACGGTCAGGCTCCACCATGACAATGCCCCCAGCCACACGGCCTTCATCGTTACCAATTTCCTCGTCCGGAGCACCATCCCGGTGCTCCCCCAGCCCCCTTACAGTCCCGACTTGGCTCAGTGCGACTTTTTTTTGTTTCCCCGACTGAAGAGAGAGCTGAAAGGAAAGCATTGGGAGTCCGTGGAAAACATCCAAAAGCATGTTACAACGTTCCTAAGAGACATTCCCGTCGAGGAGTTTCAGGGTGTCTTCCAGGCATGGCAGACACGTCTCCGCAAGTGTATTGATGCTGGGGAGAGTATTTTAAAGAATTTTAAGCATTTGTACCGGTACGATCAATAAATCTATTTTTCCCAGAAAATGCGCATTACTTTTATAATGGACCCTGTACAATTAACACCGTTGTAAAATCCAGGCAGTCAGTCAGCGTCGATGATCGCCTGTACTTTCGGGGCATACTCTCGACGAGATTTTCCGCGTATTCTTGAGGCAAATATTTTCAAATTAGCCGAATTTGCCGTGACAGAATCTTCACTGCGTACACCTTTTTATTATGAAGCTTTTGCGTTCTCAATAGAGTTTGGAACGGGCGACTGGAATGGCCAATCTATGGTAACGATACCGGATTCTCCTTTCCACTGGCTCCTCTCGTAAACCTTCATTTTTTTCAGCGTTCAAATTGGAGGTAAAAATGAAGAGTCTGGTCGACCAACAAAGTCATTTGAAGAATCGAGTGAGAGAAGCAAACGTAGAAAAACGGAAGAAGTACGCAGTGCTGTAGATAAAGAAGTAATAATGCGTGCTGATCAAAAATCCCTTCAAAGTTCTGGAAAGAAAATTGCATCCAGTATTCTAAACAACATAACTAACTCTCCCCAGACAGCTCAAGTATACCAGAAAGTATACAAAATGTCAAAGCAGCATGAAAAACAGTCACAACTAAATCCAACAGCCGCCCTCTCAATGTTTGTAGAAGAGACCTCTCAAAAGGAACTTGCATCAGGCGAAAGATGCTTATCGGGTAACGTTTAGCCAAATATTTGGAGGATGTACTAAAAGAATTAAATCTAGAAGAGCGTCAATCATTGACACTGACTTCCAAATGGGGATGTGACGGAACGCAGCAACCACAGTTTAAGCAAACAATGCAAAAAGATGCAATTGGCAACAAGATTTTTCAAAGTTGCTTTGTTCTACTACAATTGATTTGTGGGACAAAAAGGAAAGTTATTTGGCAGAATTCAACTCCCTCTTTGCCACGATACTGTCGTCCAATGAAGATTAAATTTGTTAAAAAAACAGTGGATATTACAAATTCTGAAATTACTTACATAGAAAATGCAATAAAGGACTTGGTAAATAGCGAATTCGTACAAGGAGACATCTCTTTTTCCATGAAACATATAATGACGCTAACTATGGTCGTTGCAAAACATTTTTCCGAAAGACATCCCCAAACATGGATCTTCGCAGGGTGTTTCACGATGCGTTAAACCAATTGGTTGCAGTGATAACATAACCTCAAAATGAAGGTTCATCGAAAAAAATTACGTTGCTTGAGTCTGGATCTATGTTTTACGCCGCCCACGCGTTTTTCATTTAGCATGATCTCTTGATTGTACTCTATAATTTCAAATCGTTAGTCTGGAGATGAGTGCGAATCGTTTCCTACGAGATATCCAAATCTTTTCGTTTTAGATTTTGCGCCCCTTGGCGGAGTAGTGGTAATAACCTGGAAAGAGAAACAACCATACAAGCAAAAAAGGCCTCAGCAATATCAGGTAGCCTTAGAGACATAATAAGCACATGCGAATCGAAAGCAAAACAAAAATATATAAAACATATATAAGACCTAACCTGACTTATGCAGTAGAAACAAGAGCTGATACACTGAAAACAAAGAGGTTAATGAGAACAGCGGAGATGAAGACCCTGAGAGCAATAGCAGGAAAAACGTTGCGGGATAGAGTCAGAAGTAAGGAGATCAGAAGAACATGCTTAGTCCAGGACGTGGTTAGATGGAGCAGGCGACGAAGAAGATACTGGTACGAGCATGTCAATAGAATGGACGAAAACAGACTAGCACGCATTGTACTCACAAGCAAAGCATACGGTACGCGACCACCTAAAACATGGAAGGACAGCTGGCAATCCACTTCCCAAGAAAATAATAACGGCTGATTGGTTAAATAACAGATCTCGCGATCTAACTTAAAGAAGAAGAAGAAGAAAACTCTCGAGACCTAAGCATAAAAGATTTGTACTCTACGATCAAAGGACAGATTTATGGTAAGTTGGAACTAGAGCTCGTCTCTTATCTCGAACTGTGAGTAGAATTACCATTGCAACCACAAGTCACCTGTTATTTACAAATTTTCTACGGGATTGTTTTCATTATTCCTACGTATACGAGCTACTAGGAAATTTAAGTTAAAAAATACGCGAATACGATATTTGCAAATGTAAAATCACGGGATAAATTTGATAAGGCGGAGATAATATTGATAAGACTAAATTTAATTATAAGCATAGATAAAAGAGAAGTTACATATTATTAAGTAATCTTATGATTAACCTCCACGAACTTAACAAATCTTAATTCTAAAACTACACTTATTATGTCAAATTTCTTTAGAAGTGTCATCTTAGTACTTCGGGTACTGGCATACGCAAAAAAAGGATTCTACGAGGTTTCTTTTTTAATAATCTACCTAGCTTGGCGGGGAGGGGGGGAGCATATAGGTATAAAGTGCATTTTTTTTACAGAAAAACAGATATCATTAAAGGCCGAGCCACTTACAGAGGGGTGTGTCAATCGACAAACAGGGTGCATTAAAAAATCATAGGCGGGGAAATCTTTTCTCTCTTCTTCTCTATTAGCTTCAACTATGTAGGATAATTTTACTTCATTAGGTTAGACTTTTAATAACAATGAAAGTCGGTGAATCATTGAAGAGTTAAAATTTTAGAAATCTGACAACACAATAAACCAAATTGTAGCTTATCGTTTTTAGTCGTCGTTCTTTGATTCCACTGCTTAATCTTCAATCGCGTCTGGATATAAACAAGCGGAGCCTAGATACGTCTCTTCCTGACCCTTTTTTGACTACGCCACAGCATGTAGCTCAAGAACACAACTACGGTCAGCTGCAAGATTGGTACAAAAATATGACTGCTAAACGTAGTAACAAATACGTAATTTATTTTAAACGGTGTTTTATATATTTAATTTGGGATATTTTTATTCGAAAAGTAAAAATTGCAATTAAATTTTTTGGCATCGACCCTAAAAAAGGCGGTCCATTGCGCGAAGGTGCGTGTGGAGCGTGTAATTTTTTAAACGATCTGCCAAAATTTAATTTAAAATTACGTAATTAGAAAATTTACATACCGAACCGTGTCGTGTAAATAGGTCTTTTTTCTAAAAAAAACTTCGCAAAAAG
Source organism: Pachyrhynchus sulphureomaculatus (assembly GCA_019049505.1). Taxonomy (NCBI): domain Eukaryota; kingdom Metazoa; phylum Arthropoda; class Insecta; order Coleoptera; family Curculionidae; genus Pachyrhynchus; species Pachyrhynchus sulphureomaculatus. The sequence continues at coordinate 77,005,649 of CM032452.1, read as the reverse complement.
CGTTTGAGATTTTTAAATATTAAGTATTTTTTAATTCGTTAATTAGAGAAAATCGTTAAAAAACACCTACTATTTCTGAATGCCTTGAAATAATACTTTTAATAGAATGGCTATAATATTTGAAAAAATAAATCAAATAAATGTGGGTCTGTGTTCTCCTCCCAGGCATGGCTGGAAGTGTAGTCGCAATTCAGGCTGTACAGAACAAGGCACTGAAGGTAATTTCTAACATGTCATGATTTGTCAGAAATGACTAATTTCGTTGACAACGGGGAAATGAGACGCTGAAACCGTTCGCCAGTCGACAACAAATTATGCTTTCGGAAAAGGGAGAACAGTACGAAACCTCAATCATCAGCGGGGTTTTCAACACTAACGACACACAAGGACAGGTACTTGGTGAACTCTTACAAAATTCTCGGAACCACCTTGGCCTGGTAAAAATAAAGGAATTTGCAGGTTACCTGAAAAGATGAACGGACATGAGTAAATTATAGTCGCTTTTACGCAGGCTGGCTTGTTTATATTATGTAGATTCAATTACACTTGAGTCACTGTTTATTTACTGTATTGAATTACCGAACTATTGAGTTTATTTTATATTATTGGTCATACAATGCCTAGAATGATGTTTACGTAACTGATATTTTGGTACGCACTATTTTCTTGTTTAGAGAGCCAGAAGACGGCCAGCGTTGTTAGATGTCGGATTCGAAATTGTTAATAAAAGTGATTGGATTTACCAAAAATAATTTGATTTTAAATATCAGTTAATATTATATATATATATATATATATATATATATATATATATATATATATATATATATATATATATATATATATATATATATATATATATATATATATATATATATATATATATATATATATATATATATATATATATATATATATATATATATATATATATATTTATTTTATATTTTTGATTTTAAATAACAGTTAATATTATATTATCCGAGAATTTGTAAGAGCTCACCAAGTACCTGTCCTTGTGTCGTTAGTGTTAAAAACCCCGCTGATGATTGAGTTGTCGTTCTATTCTGCCTTTCCCGAAAGCATAATTTGTTGTCCACTGGCTGAGGGTTGCAGAGTCTCATTTTCCCGAAATTGGTCATTTCTGACAAATCATGACATGTTGGACATTACCTTCAATGCCTTATTCTATCGGCCTGAACTGCAACTACACTTCGACCCGTGCCTAAAGGAGAACATCAGGCCTGTCTGATGATGATCTTGTTGATGTTCAAAGTTCAGACACCTACATTCGTTCATTTGATTTATTTTTTCAAATACTATAGCCATTCTATTAAAAGTATTATTTCGAGGCATTCAGAAATAGTAGGTGTTTTTGAACGATTTTCTCTAATTAACGAATTAAAAAACACTTAATATTTAAAAATCGCAAACGCTTTTTGCCAAGTTTTTTTTAGAAAAAACACCTATTTACACGACACGGTTCGGTATGTAAATTTTCTAATTACGTAATTTTAAATTAAATTTTGGCAGATCATTTAAAAAATTACACGCTCCACACGCACCTTCGCGAAATAGACCGCCTTTTTTAGGGCGGATGCCAAAAAATTTAATTGTAATTTTTACTTTTCGAATAAAAATATCCCAAATTAAATATATAAAACACTGTTTAAAAGAAATTACTTATTTGTTACGACGTTTAGCAATCATATTATTGCCGTAGTTGTGTTTTTGGGCTACATGCTGTGGCGTAGTCAAAGAAGGGCCAGGAGGGGACATATCTAGGCGAACTATTCAATGATTCACCGGCTTTCATTGTTATTAAAAGTCTAACCTAATGAAGTAAAATTATCCTACATAGTTGAAGCTAATAGAGAAGAAGAGAGAAAAGGTTTCCCCGTCTATGATTTTTTAACGCACCCTGTTTGTCGATTGACACACCCCTCTGTAATTGGCTCGGTCTTTAATGTTATCTATTTTTCCGTAAAAAAATGCACTTTATACCTATATGCTCCCCCCCCCATCTACACTTAGGTAGTAGATTATTAAAAAAAACCTCGTAGAATCCTTTTTTTGCAAGTACCCGAAGTACTAAAATAACATTTCTAAAGAAATTTGACATAATGAGTGTAGTTTTAGAATTAAGATTTGTAGCCAAGTTCGTAGAGGTTAATCGTAAGATTACTTAATAATATGTAACTTCTCTTTTATCTATGCTTATAATTAAATTTAGTTCTTATCAATATTACATATATATATATATATATATATATATATATATATATATATATATATATATATATATATATATATATATAAAGGGTGATTCATTTAGAGGTACTTTTTGTGATGGAGGGGATTTAATTGCAGATTGCGCATGCGTCGTGTCAACTGAAGTGGCATACCTGTTCAGTAGTGTTTGACAATTCATAATGGAAAGACTTAGCCCGGCACAGCGTCTACAAATTGTTCAACTTTATTACGAAAATGGGCGTTCTACGAGGAATGTGTATCGGGCGCTTAGAGCAACTTATGGTCCACATAATCGGCCTACCGAACGCACAATTCGCTCTACCATCAATAAGTTTGAGACCCAATTTTCATTATTGGATAATGCTCGACCGAATAGACCACATCCAGCACGTAGTGAAGAAAACATAGGGGCGGTAGCGGAGAGTGTACGCGAAGACCGTGAAGTGTCGATTCGTCGCCGTTCTCAACAGCTTCGCCTGTCATATTCAACAACTTGGCGTATTTTACGTAAGGATCTTTTTTAAAAGCATACAAAATTCAACTAGTGCAACAACTGAAGCTGACCGACCTTCCGAATCGTTTCCGTTTTAGTCGTTGGGCTCTTGGCAAGCTTACAGAAGATCCACTGTTTTCGAGAAAAATTTTGTTCACCGATGAGGCCCATTTTTGGCTTAATGGGTTCGTGAATAAACAAAATGCCCGTATTTGGGGTGATGAACAACCTGAAGAGGTTCAAGAGCTGCCATTAAATCCAGAAAAAACAACTGTTTGGTGTGGTTTATGGGCCGGTGGAATAATCGGTCCATATTTCTTCAAAACAGAGGCCGGCCGGAATGTTACTGTGAATGGTGACCGTTATCGCGCCATGATAACAGACTATTTGATGCCAGAAATTGAAGCCCGTGGTCTCGACGAAATTTAGTTCCAACAAGATGGCGCCACTTGCCATACAGCCCGTGAAACCATGCTTTACTGCGAGAGCAATTCGGCGAACAGATCATTTCACGCTTTGGACCAGTGAATTGGCCGGCTAGATCATGTGACATCACACCTCTTGACTTTTTCCTTTGGGGCTATGTAAAGTACTAAGTCTACATGGATAAGCCAGCTACAATTGAGGCATTGGAGGCCATTATTACTCGAGTCATTGGCCAAATACCACTCGAAATACTCACACGCGTCATTGAAAATTGGAACTTCAGAATGGACGTTGTTAACCGTAGTCGCGGACAACATTTGAAAGAAATTATCTTTAAGAAATAATTGTAAAGAATGGTTCTTTTATACTGATAATAAAGATTATAAAATAAAATTGTTTTATTCATTTTTTTTTATTTAAAAAAAAAGTACCTCTAAATGAATCACCCTTTATATATATATATATATATATATATATATATATATATATATATATATATATATATATATATATACATCACAGTGGACTACCTTTCGAAAGGCGAAACAATAAACTCGACTTATTATTGCACCCTTTTGTATCGTTTACGTCGAGAAAGTAATGAGAAACGCCCAGGATTACTGAGAAAGAAAGTTTTGTACCATCAGGACAACGCTCGCGTTCACACGTCTGTTGAGTCTATGGCTCAAAATCGTGATTGTAGTTTCGAATTGCTGCCCCACCCGGCTTATTTCCTGATTTGGTACCTTCGGACTTTTATCTGTTTCCTAACCTAAAAAAACACCTCGGTGGCCACTTTTCAATTCATCCGCGTATATATATATATATATATATATATATATATATATATATATATATATATATATATATATATTATATTTTAATAAAACTATAATGCGTATATATTTGTATACGCTATATACACAATCATGATTTGACCTGCATTTAAAAAATGATATTTTCCCCATGTTTATAAACAAAAAATCATGTTGAAATTCATTCCTCCTGAAACAATCTCCTCAGACAGAACCAAGCCTCTGACCGCAAGACTTCTACCTGAGCCACGCGATGACTGGAAGAATTAACTGTCGAGAATTATGAATAAATTAATAATTCGAGAAACAAAAACCAATATTTATAAAAGTTTATTACCTTTCGTAATCGTAAAATCGTCTAATTTATCGTATACGGCTCCCGTGGTGGCATTTTCCTTGAAATCGTCTAAAACGACACCGCCAATGATCGTAAATTTTTGTCTTATGATTATAAATATTAAAATATATTTTTTTTTAATTTCAAACATAGGCAATCATATTGTTATTCAAAAAATTGGTGAGTTTAGTTAAGGGTTATACCTAGTCACAAGAGGATCAATCTTTCTTTGAATGAAGGATTTAAAAAAAAATCATCAAATGGCGTTGTTTTAAACAAAAAAGCGAAAAAATGGCGTTAACTCGTTTTATCTTCTTGCTAATTAAAATTAAAGTTGCTGATAAAATCAAAATTCCTTCGTTCAAAGGCAAGATTGATCCTCTAGTAAACTAATTTGTCTGGAAATTTTGATTTCAGATGATCCAGCTTCCAGTAATCTCTTACCGTAATGCTCCTTAAAAAAAGGGTCGTAGGGGAACGGGTGTATCGCCGCCACTTTTTTTTCTTTTTTAACCATAATTTCACAAATTGTATTTTAAACCACGTATTATTATATAAAATAAAAAGCTGCTTTACATAGTGAATAGTTTCGCTAAAAAAAAATCCTAAAAAACGCTTTTTTTCGGCTCCATAACTAGGTACATCCCTTTAATGTATAAATAAAAAAATTGAATTGATTATTTAATGTTTAGTGCGTTTTTAGTTAAATGCTTACCAAGCTCAGTTTAGAACTGGGAGGAATAACCAATTTGAAGATCTGTCGGAATGTACCCAACCAAACTCTTAATAGAAAATGAAATAGAAAATTCTAATCGTTCAACCCATTTATTTTCATCGATATTGCTAAATGAGTTACGTATCTCCTTCCTTTCATCGACAAAAGAACCAGGGGAAAGAAAACAGTCGCAAAGGCTAAATCGGATGAACACGACGAGAAAACCAGCACATAAACTGCGTTTGTGCTCTCATAAACTGGACCACAATGTCCAGACGCACTACGTTAAAGTAAATCCCAAGATATAAGATCCTGCCCTTTTGCTTTTTCAATGAGGCAATAAGTGACCCTATTATGGTTTTGTGCATAGTTGCCAGGTATTACGATAAACGTATTTTTATTTTACCTGCTTTGTATACCGCCCTCACTTGCACCTGCAATCATATTGGATCTATTTTTACCTATATATTTATTACCTGGCAAGCCGGTTTGGAGCCCTTTAAGTATTTGATAATATAGGCCTAATGACCACAAGTCCCCATTAGGATTCGAAAGATATTTTTTATTATTTTTACTTTTAGTTTTACTTACAACGTAACGGGTCTGTTTTAATTATGTGGCGTCCGTGGGAAAATTGCAATAGTGGCTATAGCAAGAGAAAACATTTATCACTTAACGCTAAACAAATAGTGAAAAATGTTTACAACAGTTTGGTAAAAAGAAATTTGAATAAACAAAGTGCTTTACAAGAAACCAGTGAACTAACAAAGACCCCAATTTCTACGATTAAGGGTACTGTAGGAAAACCATCACTCAAGAACAGGAAAAAACGGAAAGGTTTTCAAATGCATCATGTAGACAGTTGTGAAAAAGACATCATCAGGAAAAAAATATATTCTATGTATAAAGAGCAGTTGGTACCGACACTAGACAAAATAAAATTAAGACTGGTGCAGGACGGGACCAATATACATTGTGGCCGATCAACCCTTCACAGAATTCTCTTAAAAATGGGATTCACGTTCCAAAAAATCAACAAAAGTTAAGTAGTGATGGAGTCACAAAGATTACGAATCTTGCGATATACTTATTTACAAGAAATTAAAAAGTATCGATCAGAGAATTGGCCAATAATTTACCTTGACGAAACACGGTTCCGATACCCATGACACTGTGCAAAAAGGGTGGGTTGACAACAATACAAAATGTCAGACTAACGCACCTTCAAATAAAAGTAAACGAATAGCCATTTTGCATGCTGGATCTGAAAAGGACTGGGTTTCAAATTGTCTACTATTATCTGCAAAAAACAAGATTTTAGTTTGGACTATCGTGAAGACACGACTGCAGAACTTTTTGAAAATTGGTTTCAAAATTCCCTTTTGCCAAATGTTCCCGAACAGAGTCTCATAGTTATGGACAATGCAAGTTACCATAGTCGCCTACTAAATAAGGTTCCTAATGCAGTCAACACCAAATCGGAAATACAGGAATATATGTTAGAAAATGACATTTATTTTAGTTATAAAAAAGTGATCTTTGGGAAGTTTTGAAAGACTATAAATTGAAGAAGAAATATGTTTGTGATAGTATGGCTGAGAAAATGGGACGCACTGTTTTGCGGCTTCCTCGTATTATTGAGTGTTTAATCCAATTGAACATATTTGGCATCAAGTTAAATCAAAAATAAGGGACAAAATGTTTCTCCTACTTTAAGCCTGTCAGTGGTTGAATTAGTAAAAAAAGTTATAAATGATATATCTTGTGACAGCTGGAAGAATTTCATTCAGCACGTTGTTAAAGTTGAAGATTCATATATTTATGTAAATAATATAAAATCACTGATAATTACCTCAGCTGATGACAGTGATAGTGAAACCGAATTAGGCTTAAGTTAAAATATATTTTTATTTATACAATATGTCCCCTTTTGTAAACCCCATTCATTCAAACTGTATATTTGTACTTCTTACCATTTGTTTTTACATGCATCTATAAATAAACATCTCAAAAAACACATATAATTTTATTTATTTGCATTAATGAATAAAATTCTTAAGTCCATCTCTGCAACCTATCATAAACAAAAGATCAGAATTTTTATATTGCCCATTTAAAACGACAAAAATTAGGATATTATATTTTGGAACAGGCTATACATTCAAAGAGATATTAGAATAGAAGAGGTAAAGTATAGCTCCTGCTGAAAGCGAAAGCGTGGCGTCATTAAAAAGAGAAAGAAATAAAAAGTAATTCTGTCTTTCTTATCAGAGCGAGCGAAGAATACGAATAATATTCTCGCACGATACGCACTCTAAGTGTTGTGGGCGTGCGCCGATTTCTCTGTGGTTCCATTACCAGCATCGAAGTCAAAGTCAAAATGCTGTGACCAGTTAATTTTGGATTCCCCTCTTCAGGCGGGTTTAGATCAACGGTAACATTCTCAGTAACAACGTGTTATTTGCAATACTACGGTACGAAACATAGGTTTTTGAAATTTCTTCAGCAAAGCTGCAAGTAAGACTTAAACATTTTTTCCCCAATACAAAATTTTACTTCTCTTAAACCGAACCTTTTGGAAGTTCACTAACCCCTTTACTTGTTTAAAATCGTCAGGAATATCTAAACATCGCATATTTAATTGTTTAAAGGTTTTTAAAGTGCACAAAACTCATCTAGACTGCTCGAACTACCTAAATCACCCATCCAAACAGTGGTATCAGAATTCTAATATCAATTAACGAACGTGAAACTTACACTACTTCATCTCTCCTAACACATCGCTAACAGTTTGAACCGCAAACCTGCGGTTGGAGCTGTTTTTCTAGATGTCTCCAAGGCCTTCGACCGAGTCTCGCACGCAGGTCTAGTTCTCAAGTTCATCTGTCACAGCTATCCTGCTAACATCACGAAATTGGTCCTATTCTTTCTCTTGGACCGCCCTTTCCAGATCAGAATCAATTAGCCCACCCTCCGAAATCAAGGCCATACGAACCGAAGCCCTCAACCATTTAGTCAATATCTTTACCGCCACACTATTTCATTTCATAATGGGATTTTAATATTTCAAAACTCAGACTCACGTCGCAATGAACCGCCAAAGAATATAATAATTTAATCACTTATTATCATGTCACGCCGTAACGAATTATCTGATTTTTTTCCGGAATCCCCTGTAAAACCTAAATGCACTTTCCTACAAATGGCGCCAAACTTCCGAAAGGGACTTGTCGGAGACAAACAATCCATGAGGGGGCAGACATCCGCCATTTACCTTAATGTAGCTCGCATGACGAACACCTGCTGATTCCTATATTGGCTCGAAACGCACTGGCGACGATCGAACATGATGATAAACACGTTGATTTGTTGGGCAATTTAGGGGAACAATTAAATAAGGTTATTTTTTAATGATACACATACACCGTAGGTCAGTTTAATATAGTTTCTTTTGTGAAGCGTGTGAAATTTAATAATTTCGGTGTGCTATGTTTATCCAGGCAAGTGGGGGGCCTTACAGTCTCGTACTTATTTCATTTATTCGCCGTTAATTTCGTAATTATTCCCTTAAATCAGGGACTCAAACTTATTTTTTTCAAGAAGGTAAAAATTGTAAAATATTATACTCTAGAAAAGTTGTGAACCTGATCTTTGGCTCCAAATTCTTAAGATAAATATATATTTTTAATATAGTTATACTCTATTTATTTGAAACTGATAGTAATAAAAATGCGACTGGACTGACTGGCGGTCCTATAACAGACGCGTGCCATCTATTCCCAGATATTTTTTAGGTAGCAATGCTCCTTTGTAATGAAGTTTTATTGCCGATGAAATCATTTTATTTACGTACGTTCCTGTTTCCCCAACTATAAGTACATATTTAGAGCAGCATGCTCAAGTGGCAAGCCAGTTACTGACAAGTCAGGTGTTAACAAAATGTCTTCTCCAGCGAAACGCCATTTATAATTCTAGATGATTTATTCCTATCAAATCCTTTCAAATAGCCCAACTGAGGAGCCGTGATACGGCGAAACGCGTCTTGGGATGGCTCAGCAAATACGAAGAACACTTTTGGTGACTTCTAAAAATGCGAATCTTTTCGATTCGTCTTTAGTTGTTATACCAATGCCAGAGGATAATGCTTAATTCCTGCTGCTTTTATTCCTTTGTTAACATTGTCTACCAGGTGTACAAGTATGAAATGCGGATTTCAGACAACAGATGGCGCACCAATGCAGTTTGTGCTATAAAAATTTGACACTGCGCCATTTTGTTGTGTCATCAACAAGTATCAGACGCGCACGAGTGATAAATTGGAAAAGTGTGTGCATAGTGTTGTGTTGTTGTGTTCAATATGTCGAAATTTATACCGAACAAAGAGCATTCGCGGACAGCATTAATTTTTTTGTTTTCATTTAAAGAAAATTGCTGTTGAATCATACCGATTACTTCGAGAAGTTTATGGTGAACATGCTCCATCGCAAGATACGTGTGAACGATGGTTTCGGCGTTTCAAAAGTGGTGACTTCGATGTTGCAGACAAGGAACGTGGAAAACCGCCAAAAAAATACGAAGATGTGGAATTGCAAGCATTGTTGGACGAAGATGATTCGCAAACACAAAAACAACTCGCCGAGCAACTGGGCGTTAGTCAACAAGCTGTTTCCAATCGGCTACGCGAGATGGGAAAGATTCAGAAGACCGGTAGATGGGTACCACATGAGTTGAACGACAGGCAAATGGAAAAGCGCAAAAACACGTGTGACATTTTGCTCGCTCGGTACAAAAGGAAGTCGTTTTTGCATCGTATAGTTACAGGGGATGCAAAGCGGACTTATTTTGAGAATCCCAAGCGCAAGAAATCATGGGTAGATTAGGTGCACCATCCACATCGACTGCAAGACCGAATCGCTTTGGCAGAAAGACGATGCTCTGTATTTGGTGGGACCAGAGGGGCGTGGTCTATTATGAGCTGTTAAAACCTGGGGAAACGGTAAATACTAAACGTTACCGAAAAAAAGGCCAACAACTGACCGATTTGAACCATTCGCTACACTCCTGGGAAGTTCTACCCCATACGGCTTACTCACCAGACTTGGCTCCTTTCGATTACCACTTGTTTGCATCGATGGGTCACGCACTTGCTGAGCAGCGCTTTGGTTCGTACGAAGATGTAAAAAATGGCTCGATGAATGGTTCGCAGCAAAAGGGGAAGATTTTTACTGGCGTGGTATTCACAAATTGCCCGAAAGATGGGAAAAATGTATAACAAGCGATGAAGCATACTTTGAATAAAGCACTTGTTATCATTCTTCCGAATTTTACATGTTTTTTTAGAAAAAAAAATCCTCATTTCATACGTACACCTAGTATTTTGGGTTTAACAGAGTTTTACACTTGTTCGTTTTAAACGAACCGGAGGGCGTTGGTAATCGTTCGTATTAAGATACCCGTGAATTTATGGCAGCCACACAGAAGCCCTGGCCTGACAATCGGTCTTTGTCAATTTGTTCCGAAACGAAAGTTTGCGAGACTATTCAACAGAGGATACAATCTGGAAAGTAAGGTTCTCGCTTTAGCTGTGCGGTTCGAGCCTGATTCTTCCATATCAACTTTTTGTCGTGACGCAGGCCAGCAAACTTGTTACCTCCAAGTGTGAGGTGCCCGTGAGGAAAAATCGTTCTGGATTGGAGGAGAGAATCACTTGAATGGTTGACAGATTGATTCTTATTCTACAGAAACTTCCAATTTGTTGAGGTGTGTCTGGAGCCTACTGTTTATGATCGTATGATTTTTGCCTCGGGGTTAATACTAGTTTGCCTTACAAAAAACAACGTATCCTTTTACAAAATAAATCAGGCGTGAACATTGCATGTCGAGCTAAGGAGTGTTAAGGACAAATTAGGTTAGAAACATTAATGTGTCTTTACTAATGCCATTTAGGGTTTCACAAGCCTTCAAAGCACTAAAAAGTATATTAAAAATCCACGAAATGCATGCAAAACTAACTTGTACTACGGTTTAATAAATACAGAAGTTAATTTATAATCCGACATTAAATGTAAACCATTTTTAACGGATCCCTGATAACAGCAGTTGGCGATAATGAGGCCTATCTTTGCTTCGCGGGTTGTCATCATCTTTATTTTTAACGCGCGCCAGGTTTGTTTTGGCACCGATGTGCCAGCTAGGAACTGATGCTGTTTTTAATGTTTTAATTATACACAATTTTTGTCTTTGCTAATATTATAATTTTGCAATCAAAGATGAACGAGGTGAAACGCGTTGCGCTTAGCTAAAGCTTTAATACTAGTCAGTCAATATGTTTTGGGCGTAACACCTATGGAGCATCACTTGAACCAAATATTGAACACAATTTTGAAGCTGCATCTGTCATATGAAGGCACCCTAAATTTCAAGTCGATCTGTCAAGTCGTTCATTGTTTATCAGCTGGTTAAAGTAAACGGGTTTGAGTATTTTTTAAAAATGTAAAAAATAGAATATCGTGCAGTGATAAAATCCTTTGTTTTGGAGGTTTATCGGCAGCTGAAATCCATGCAAAGTTAGTAAGTGTTAAAGGAGTCTGCTCCTTCATTTGCAACTGTTCATAGATGGACTCTCAGAGTTTAAACGTGGTCGTACAAGGGTCAATGAAGATCCACGTTCAGGACGTCCAAAAACTGCAACAACTGAAGAAACTGTTGGCAAGTACAAAATATGGTAATGGAAGAGCGTCGATTAACCGTGGATGATTTAGCTGCGGCTATAGGCATCTTACATGGATCAGTATATGAGATCTTAACTAATATTTTGGGTATGAGAAAGCTATTCACAAGATGGGTGCCGCATTTACTAACATCGGAAGGAAAATGCACTCGAGAGAAACTTTCTACACAACAGTTGGCTCGTTTCACAAAGAATAAAACTGATTTTGTGCGTCGATTTGTAACTATGGATGAGACTTGGGTTTACCAGTATGATCCTGAACTGCGACAACAAACCGCACAGTGGACTGAGCCAGGAATCAGTTTTCTGGGATGCAAAAGGAATTTTGTTAATTTATTACCTTCAAACCGGTGAAGCAATCACAGGAGAGTATTATTGCAACATTTTGGAGTAGCTAGATGAGAAAATTCGTGAGAAAAGGCCCGGTTTGCAGAAGAAAAAAATCATCTTTCATCATGACAATACACCTGCTCTCAGAGGTGTTTTGGCAACGGCAAAACGTACGAATTGTTGGAACATCCACCCTATTCGTCAGATCTGGCTCCGTCTGACTTCCATCTGTTCCCAAACCTCAAAAGATTGCTACATGGGAAGCGTTTTTTAACAAATAATAAGGTGATAGCATCTGTAGATGGATATTTTGAAGGTTTTCCAGAAAACCACTTTAGAGATGGAGTAAATGAATCGGAAAATCGTTGGAAAAAATGTATTAAGCTTAAGGGAGATTATACTGAAGAATAAATGTATTTCGACTCATTAATTTATCTTGTTTCATTTCCGCTTTTAAAATTTACTGACTGACCTACAGTCCCTGGCCAAATTATTAGACGCACTGCAAGATTTCATGTAAAATAACATATTAATTACCGAGTGATATTGTACCGTTTTATTATTTTAAATTGATTTGTTTTTTATTTTTATATTATCCAATCAATTACCTATTTATTTGACATAAATAAAACAGCATTAATTTAGAAAAGCATAAGTTTATTAAGTTTTAAAGAAAAGTGAAATTAATGTTAGTAAAAGTCAATATTTAGTTGAGCCACCTTTAGCCGCTATCAAAGCTTTAATTCTGCGCGGCATGCTATCAATGCAAGATTGTACTGTCTCCTGCATTTGAGGATGATGATTCCACACATGAATAATCTTTTCTAGGAGCTGGGTTTTGTTGGTAATCACATCTTTAGCCACTTCTCTTTTCATCAGCTCCCACACATTTTCAATGGGGTTCATATCGGGGCCAATCCAACAGAGGGATATTTTTTTCTGCCAAAAAAGCTTTAACAGACCGAGCAGTGTGGCAGGGAGCTCCATCTTGCATGAAAGTGAATGGTTCCCCATTTGGAAACCATTCTCTGAGCTGCGGAATCAACCGATTTTGTAATACTTCTTTGTACTGATCTTGCCTCATTATTCCTTTGACGACGTACAGACGTCCAGTGCCCTTGCCGCTGATGACTGACCAAATCATCACTTTGGTGGGATGTTTAACCGTCGGGACGACACAATCAGGATGAAACTTTTCTCCATGACGACGACGCACATACTGAGCTTTATTCTGCAAAATTTAGAATGTGCTTTCGTCACTGAAGCAGACCTGTCAAAAATAGGAAAAATATTTAAACTTCCATGTTTATTTGCTTTATTTAACTGAAAATGATAATAATGTATCAATTATTGATTAAATTGCTGTATCTTACCGATCTCCAGAAGTCCACATCTTTGTCTTGCCATTGTTTGGGCCACTTCAGGAGCTTTGCTTTCATTGTAGCTGTTAACTTGGGCTCCCTGGCGGGGCGACAGGCCTTAAAATCTAATTCTTTCAATTTTCTTCGAACAGTGCGCTCAGAAGCATTTACGCTAGCATCCTGGAGTTGTGATTTTATTACCTTTGTGGTAGCAAATCTATTTTCTACACAAATTTTCTTCAAACATCTCTTTGACCGTGGAGTGAAAATTGGTTTTCTACCGCATCTTTTCTTTCTTTTCGGGCTTAATTCCTTCCCTGACTCAATTTTCTTTTTTATGCGTCGTACACTAGCTTCAGAAACCTCCAATCTTCGTGATATTTCTCGGTTTGTAAATGTTTTCGCAATCACAAGGGCCTTCACTTCAGCTTTTTTACGTGGTGAAAGATCGCCTTTTCTACCCATAATGAAAATAGTCCAATTACTTTTTTAAAACACTGCATACAAAATAAACTAATAACTGAGTAGTATAAAACTGTTAAACAAACAATCACAGTCCATAAAGCCACAGAAACACGTCCGTACCTGACTCGATTCCGATCGCGACTGATACAGGTTTGTACTTGTTTACGTTCATGTATCACTTTGTCAACACAGTGTTGCCATATGTTAAAAATAAATACAAATATGTAGTCTACAACAATTCTTTTGCATAAAAATCAATAATATTGTAGTTTAAATATACCATTATTGCATAAAAACTCTTAAGAAACATAAAATTACTAAAAAAAATACAGTGCGTCTAATAATTTGGCCAGGGACTGTAATATACAACCTACTTCATAAGAGGTTCGATTGACATTTTGATCCTTTTAAATGTAAATACAGACAGACGGCTGGGAACGTAACACGTACGCAGCACCTATAGTAAGATATATCCTTTTGTGACTAAGGGGGAATGACGACTGAGGCTTTCTATACAAAGCATGTTGCAAAAAGGGTCCAACTAGCTGCCCGCGTGCGAATACTTTCTAACAGTTTCTAGGACGAAGTTTCTCCTACACGCTCCTTTCAAACAGACTCTTAAACATAAAATTGAACAGGTTAAATACTGGGCTCATAAATTTATGATTAGCATTTCCGCCTTCGAAAAGTATTTTTTCCCAATTACGAATACGCGTAGAAGTACTCAGTATACTACTGGATAAAAAAAATAGTAAGACTTTTAAATTTAAATCGCCCGGGCATTTCCAAATCGGATTAATTTTTTTTCGTTAGGTTGGTAGGATCTTAACTACCATCTGTGTCAAATTTTAAAACCATAGCGTCAGTAGTTAATAAGATTCGCTTCCATTCAGCAAAGAAGTTGCATTAAATTTTGTTTTAAAAATGGTTTTTCGGCTTCCCAAACGTTCGAAATGATAAAAAAGTCTTTTGGTGATGATGCTCTATCGAGAGCAAGTGTTTTTGATTGGTATAAATGGTTTAAAGAAGGCAGAGAACGTGTGGAAGACGATGAACGTCCTGGTCATCCTTCAACACCACGTCAAGCAAATCAAGGATTTGGTGCTCAAAAATCGTCGAGTGACGATTAGAGACCTTGTTGACATCACTAACTTATCATTTGGGTCAATTCAATCGATTTTGAAAGACAACTTGGGCCTCAAACGCGTCGCCTCTCGTACCGATAAAGAGCGTCGTGTTAATGTCTGTGAAACCATGATTTCTGACTATCAAAACGTCATCAAGCGCATCATTACGGGAGATGAGACATGGATTTACGCATACGATCCGCCTGCCGACCAATCAAACGAATATCGTGCTAGAGATGAGCCCAGACCGAAGAAACCACGCCAAAGCAAGTCGAAAATCAAGGTGATGTTAACAGATTTCTTCGATTATCGTGGTGTTGTTCATTATGAATTCCTTCCGCCGGGCCAAACTGTCAACAAGGAACATTATTTGAGTGTTATGTGTTGTTTGCGTGAAGCTATTCGTCTCATGAGGCCGGAATTATGGGCCGATAATTCTTGGTTTTTTCATCACGGTAATGCGCCTTCTCACACAGACTTTTTCATCAAAAATTCAACTCATCATTCTGCAATCGCCCTATTCGCCTGATTTAGCTCCGTTGGACTTCTGGCTAGTCCCTAAACTCAAAAAACCGCTTCGAAGACATCGTTTTGAGTGGATTGAGGAGATTAAAACCGAATCGAAGAAGGCTTTAAAGGCCATTCCAGAAATCGAATTCAACAACTGTTTCGAAGACTGGAAAAAACGTTGGCATAAATGCATTGTATCCAAGGGGGATTACTTTGAAGGGGGCGAAATAAATTTGGAAAAATTTTGCGCGTTTGCGTTTTATTTCAAAAGTCTATACTACAGTCCCTGGCCAAATTATTAGACGCACTGCAAGATTTCATGTAAAATAACATATTAATTACCGAGTGATATTGTACCGTTTTATTATTTTAAATTGATTTGTTTTTTATTTTTATATTATCCAATCAATTACCTATTTATTTGACATAAATAAAACAGCATTAATTTAGAAAAGCATAAGTTTATTAAGTTTTAAAGAAAAGTGAAATTAATGTTAGTAAAAGTCAATATTTAGTTGAGCCACCTTTAGCCGCTATCAAAGCTTTAATTCTGCGCGGCATGCTATCAATGCAAGATTGTACTGTCTCCTGCATTTGAGGATGATGATTCCACACATGAATAATCTTTTCTAGGAGCTGGGTTTTGTTGGTAATCACATCTTTAGCCACTTCTCTTTTCATCAGCTCCCACACATTTTCAATGGGGCCAATCGAACAGAGGGATATTTTTTTCTGCCAAAAAAGCTTTAACAGACCGAGCAGTGTGGCAGGGAGCTCCATCTTGCATGAAAGTGAATGGTTCCCCATTTGGAAACCATTCTCTGAGCTGCGGAATCAACCGATTTTGTAATACTTCTTTGTACTGATCTTGCCTCATTATTCCTTTGACGACGTACAGACGTCCAGTGCCCTTGCCGCTGATGACTGACCAAATCATCACTTTGGTGGGATGTTTAACCGTCGGGACGACACAATCAGGATGAAACTTTTCTCCATGACGACGACGCACATACTGAGCTTTATTCTGCAAAATTTCGAATGTGCTTTCGTCACTGAAGCAGACCTGTCAAAAATAGGAAAAATATATAAACTTCCATGTTTATTTGCTTTATTTAACTGAAAATGATAATAATGTATCAATTATTGATTAAATTGCTGTATCTTACCGATCTCCAGAAGTCCACATCTTTGTCTTGCCATTGTTTGGCCCACTTCAGGCGCTTTGCTTTCATTGCAGCTGTTAACTTGGGCTTCCTGGCGGGGAGACAGGCCTTAAAATCTAATTCTTTCAATTTTCTTCGAACAGTGCGCTCAGAAGCATTTACGCTAGCATCCTGGAGTTGTGATTTTATTACCTTTGTGGTAGCAAATCTGTTTTCTCACAAATTTTCTTCAAACATCTCTCTGACCGTGGAGTAAAAATTGGTTTTCTACCGCATCTTTTCTTTCTTTTCGGGCTTAATTCCTTCCCTGACTCAATTTTCTTTTTTATGCGTCGTACACTAGCTTCAGAAACCTCCAATCTTCGTGATATTTCTCGGTTTGTAAATGTTTTCGCAATCACAAGGGCCTTCACTTCAGCTTTTTTACGTGGTGAAAGATCGCCTTTTCTACCCATAATGAAAATAGTCCAATTACTTTTTTAAAACACTGCATACAAAATAAACTAATAACTGAGTAGTATAAAAACTGTTAAACAAACGATCACAGTCCATAAAGCCACAGAAACACGTCCGTACCTGACTCGATTCCGATCGCGACTGATACAGGTTTGTACTTATTTACGTTCATGTATCACTTTGTCAACACAGTGTTGCCATATGTTAAAAATAAATACAAATATGTAGTCTACAACAATTCTTTTAAATAAAAATCAATAATATTGTAGTTTAAATATACCATTATTGCATAAAAACTCTTAAGAAACATAAAATTACTAAAAAAAATACAGTGCGTCTAATAATTTGGCCAGGGACTGTATTTTTGGACCACAGTAGTATATCACCATTATAACAAACACTTTATTTTTGAGCTCGACGCGCGTTTCGTAGAAGCAGCAAAGCAGAAATATGAACAAAATATATTTCATTCTAACATTGTAACTATGCTAAAAATGAAATTAATTTATAATTCCTCTTAGACAATAATAACTAGCAATAGAGCCAACAATTTCCCTAATATATTTTATATGATTCACCGAAACAACAGACATTATTAATTTATGAAAATAAATTTCGAATGGTCAACAATAATTCTCCCCAGCAAATTGTTTCAAAAATTTATTAACCGGTCGTTTTTTCATATTATTAATCTTGCCGGTTTTTTTATTAAGTTAATTTTAATTTCGACCTTGGTCTTTCATCTTTGTGGTGCGTGGTATTTTTTTGAAAATACGTTTAGTTACTTAATAGTTCTAATCTTTTTCTTTAAAATTCTAAAATATATAAATTAGGTACACAAAACTCACAGTTCAAGAGATTGTGACAATTTTCGAGTAATAAATTTTTACTGACCCCTGTTTCGTTATCCAGATCCAAAAAAGGGTTTCCTTAGTTAATAAAGAACTTTATATTTTTAAGATTTTGAGCAGCTATACTCGAGCATTCAAAGACGTGAGTTGTGATTTTTAATTTTATTGTGCTTAACGTCGCCAAGAAAAGAACTGAATGTAGGACAGTGAAGTGCCATCTGTGTTCCACATGGAGAGAGTTATAGTGAGCAATAACAAGGTCTGATCGGCCTGAAGCCACAAGGGTAGCAAACCTTTTAAGTACAGAGGTAGCAGCGTTATAGTATAGGGCAGTAAGTTTGGCAGTATGAGGAAAATAGACGGGAAATGAAATAAAGGATACTTGAAAAGCAAGAGGGCCAAATACTGTTGATAGTAATTTTACCTTTCGACAAGATATCTCAACGAAAAAAAAACTAATAGATCAAATGCAATGGCCATCCCAATCTCACGATCTCCCTTTCTTCGAACTAGTATGGGATTTGAGGTTCAAGAATCATCCTTCAGCTCTGCACAACTTTGGGGAAAGTTGGACGCTGAGTATTTTAATGAATTAAGAAATAAGATGCCAAAAATTCGTGAGACAATAATGAAAATACAAGTAGTCATTTCGACTTTCAGTCTGTCAAGAACGTGTCCGCGATAATTCATTTTTGGTGGATGCGATTCTAGCAATTCAACAAAAAATCAGTAGAAGGAACTTTAGCCTACGACTTATTTTAGTAGAAGTATCAGTCGATTCCGAACTTTCGTCGAAATCACGTAAAATTCAAAATTAATAATTTGTTTGCGCGTCGGTTCGAGGCCAGTCTTTATATCTTTTTTATATATATATATATACAAGGATTTTCTACAGCTGGCGCTGTCTTCCTTCTCTCAGCCTTTGATTCCATCCGTTTCTATCTTCCCAGTCTCCATCTGTTAGACCCCTGCCCTCCATAGCCTCGTCCACATCGTCTCTCCACGATCGTCTGGGTCTTCCTCTTTTTCTTCTCCCTATAGGGCTGCACTCCGTTATTTTCTTTATCCACCTATTATCTTGGCTTCGTCTTATGTGTCCATACCATTTTAATCGTTTTTCTTCAATGGTATTTATTGCGTTCTCTTTGATGTTCATTCTGCTTCTTATTTCTTCATTGGTTATTCTCTCCATACGTGTCACTCTACAACATCTTCTCCAATACTCCATCTCTACCGCGTTAATTTTAGATTTATTTCTTTTGTTGATCGTCCATGTTTCTGACCCGTATGTCATTATGCTTTGTATTATTGATTTGTATATGCGTGTTTTGTTTCTCTTTGTAATGTGCTTGTCCCACAGGATCGAATTTAATTGTCTTATGCATGTTCGCGTTTGTCCTAATCTAGCTTTAATCTCTTCTTCTGATGTTGCGGTTTTTGAAATGATGGTTCCTAGATATTTAAATCTATCGGTTCCTTTGATTATTGTTTCGTTATCTACTTCTAGATTCTCCACGTTTCCCTCCTTTGTTGTTAGATATTCCGTGTTATCAAAGTTTATTGCTAATCCTGCTTTAGTGTATTCTTCTTTCAGTTTTCTTACTATATAACTGAGGTCTTCCTCATCTTGTGCTATGATTACTTGGTCGTCTGAGAAACTTAGAGTATATAAGTAATCTTCTCGTATTGAGACGCCCATTCCACTACATTTTGGTTCCATTTTTTTAATGTTTGTTCGAGGTATATTTTGAATAGTGTTGGGGATGTAGAACATCCTTGTAATAGGCCTTTTGATGTTTGGAGTCTCTTCCCTATTTTCTGTCCTATTTTTATGTTCACTGTGCTGTTTTCGTAGAGAGCTTTTACTGCGTATATTAGTTCTTTGTCAATGCCTATTTCTTTCATTGCGTTCCATAATCTTTGTCTTGGTACTGAGTCATAGGCCTTTCTTATGTATTTTGTATATAATAAAAAGTCGGTATCGTTTGCGAAGAAGTCGATGAAGACTTTTAAAAGAAGAAAAGTACACCATTTTTTTTATTAAGAAAGAAATACCTACACTACATAAAGTTTTGATGAGACTTGGGTTAATGAGGGACACACAGTCAACTGGATTACAACCACCTTCAGGAAAAGGTCGCAGGCTAATTATAGTACATATTGGTAGTGAAAACGGATTTATCTACGGTGGCTTGTTGGAATTTGAATCAAAGTCAACTAAAGATTACCATGCGGAGATGATAACCGATGTTTTTGAGGAGTACTTCCAACAAATGATTGAATGTATATCAGCAGAATCAGTTATATTATTAGACAATGCCCCATACCATTCTCAATTATTAGAACGACGCCCGACAAATTCATGGAAGAAAGCGGATATTCTTCAATGGATAAGAGACAAAAATCTCAAACATAAAGATGGTATGTTAAAAGCGGAACTTTTCAAAATTGCGAAACAAAATAAGGCATAGTTCAAGAAATACGCAGTCGATGAGATGACAAAGGAACGGAATATCACAGTGCTTAGATTACCTCCATATCATTGCGAACTGAATACCACAAAGCTAATTTGGGCACAAATGAAAAGTTTCGTTGCAAGGGAAAACACCACGTTTAAACTTCAAAACTTAAGGCAATTATTACTCCCAGGAGAAGAGAGGATCAAAGAGGATAATTGAAAAAATGCCATTCAACATGTTATAGTAGAAGAAAAGAAAATGTGGAAACTTGAGGAATACATCGAAGAAACTGTGGAAATAGAATCCTTAATTATCAATTTAAGAGAAGTCGAGTCTTCAGATTTTGAAGATGATGATTGTTGTTGATTGTAATTAAAGTATTTATATATCGTGAATTGTGAATTTGTATATATACATAGATCTATAGATAAAAAATTTTTTGATAATAAATCTTATATTTCTATAACTTTCTTTTTAAGATAATTTTATTTATTAAACACTAAAAGCAGCTTACGCTCAGACGGCTATGCTACTGATGAACCCTCATTTACATTTTATGACTCTATTGTATAGCAGAGGTTTTCTGCTTAAAATAGGGTGAGTCCTTAAAAATATTTCAAAACAGGTAGCAAAATCCAGTAAAATGCATAAGAAATCTCTTTTTTTTTGGATGCACCCCAACATGTATTTGCATCTACAATGAGAGAATTCTGCTATCGACTCCAAACACACACTCTAAGTAAGTAAACCCTTTTTGATGGAAATATTTTTGAGTGACCCTGTACGCACCACCTGATCGTATAAATAAACATTAATTTTACAATAATAAAAGTCCATTTTTAGTGTTCCGTACGGAACACTTATAAGATCACTTTGGTGTCTGTCTGTCTGTCTGTCACACCAGATTTTCTCCGAAACTATTTGACATAGAAAGTTGAAATTTGGTACTAATATAGAAACTGATGGCCTCATCAGAGCCGTGTAGTTTTGAAAGTTAAATTTTGACTTAAGGGGTTAGTTTTGGGGGGTGAAATCGGAAGTGAAAAAAAATTTTTTTTACTAGGTCATCGAGTGTAGTGTCAAATGAAAGCTTATGAAAACACGAGTAAAAAATATATATAATGTAATACTTGCGCACACTTTTCTTTGTATTATTTTTAAAAAATCTCGAAAAATCGCTGTCCCCCTACCTTATCTCGAAAAGTACTGATCAAAAAATTTTGAAAAAATTCTGGAATATTCTCCAGGGGGTGTAGATTGAAAGAAAATTATCACGAGTGCATTACCTTTAATAATTTATCTGGTATATAGAAAAAAACAAAAATTTCAAGGTCATCAGTTTTCAGTAAAGATTGGAAACAAACTTTATTGAAAACTCATTTGGGGTATGTTTTTGTGAAGTCACTGATCATTTTATACCACCGTAACAAAATTTTTTATTTTAAAAGCAATTAACGTACGGAACACTAATTGTACAAGTTCAACTTGCACTTTACCGGTTATTATTTTATATTCTTAACTAAAAATTTGTTAGTGCTTAGAAATTTTTGGACAATAGTGTAGATCTGTAGATCGAAAATAAATCTCGTTTATTTAATGGTAGTACGTGGCTAAAGTTACGCCTTAAGGCGTTTATGTTAGTCACAGGAAAAAAAACTTTGTCGCGGCGTTTTCTTCAATGATTTTTACCCCACCTTCTTGTACGCATTGGTTTTCTCCAAACGGCAATTTAGTTAGCGTTTAGAGAAAAAGAACTTTATCTGTCGCGGTAAGGAAAATTAATAATATAATTTGCCTTTTTTTAGATACATATGTCCTGTATATCTAGCGGTAGTATATTGTGTTGACCCATGGAAAATAATAAGCAAATCCGCATGCATTCATGTAAACCAACTACATACATTTCGCAACTGTAAACATAATAATTATTGAGAGCGTAATGAGCTGATGCTCATGCTAATATTCAAATTTCTAAGTACTGTTGATAAACAATAAATTCGAAGAAAACATGTAAAGAGCATAATATATTATAGGCTATCAAGTTAAAGGGCTACATACACCTCGAGTTTTCAAAAATTCGATTTCTTTTTTTTACCGATTTTTATTCTCTATACTTTTAAGAATTATTCAACAAAAAATTTTCACGAAAATTCCATTCCATTACAAAGTGATAGCATTAAATGTGACCTGGCGTCAGATTGGGACCGCTACCTGTTTTCAGACACTGTCTGCTATATTACTCAGCCAATTTTTAAGAATTTTTAACTTTTTTTAAAAACTTAATAATTAATTTTTCTACAAAATGTCGAGAGGTTTTTTTTTTTAAATTTTTCTAATAGAAATTTTTTTTATAAATGATTAAACACAATTTTTTTGGTGGAAAATTGCATACTGAAGTTTGAAACACCGTGTTGTAGCCGACCGTTGTTTTACTCCTAAAAGTCGATCAAAAATAACACTTAATAAAAAAATTCCAATTCTTTATTAAGAAAATTTCACATTTATCATCTCAATATGAGTGTAATGCTATCGTTGCTTGCAAAAAATAATATTTAATACTTGGTACTTTGTTAATCAATAAATAAGAATGTTACTGTAATAATGCAATACTAATAATAATACTAATAACGATACTAATGTCACTAATAATGATAGTGTTAATAATGTAATGTCCTCTCTAGCTGACCGCCTATTATTTTATACTTTTGCTCTCTAAAATTTACCATAGGCGTACTCTTAAGTTTAGCTAACAAACATTTACTTATCATGATAAATGGCGACTTCTTGGCGCTATTAAGAAGTTTACAAGGGAAATTATCAATTGAGCCATTAGTAAGTGTACATAGTAGATCTTTTATTGAGAATTGATTATTGTTAAACTATGATTTGTATTAAACTCATAGGCGTAGCTAAAGGATAAAACAATATAATAATAAAAATAGTTGGTTTACAACAACCGTAAATTTTTAACCTTTGACAATTTTTAACTACTACATTATTTTATAAGATTAATTTTTATTTTTGCATATTGGATTATTTTTTGTGAAGTGATACTGCAGACAAGGAAGCGCTATAGTTTTCATCAGTGGTCCATTTAACCCGATAGAAAATAAAGTTAACGTTTAAAACATATTTTTAAAAAAATCCTTATATTTTAAAGTATAATAAAAATATATAATCGTCGTTCTTTTGTACTGTCCACATAATAAATTTTAAAATATTGTTTTTAAATATCCATATTTTTTCAGCGCTCAGGTGTATGTAACCCCTTAGTATTATTATTATTATTATTTTTACTAAAGAAATGCACTTCGAAGTTTTTTCTCAGTTTTTATAAAAGATGAAACTTGATTATAGTGATCTTCAAAAGAAAATTCTTCCATACTATTTTTATACCATTTCCGTTATTTTTAATTAATGGAAAACGTGACCTAATGATGTACTTACACTTGAAAAAGCATTTACTTATTTATATATATATATATATATATATATATATATATATATATATATATATATATATATATATATATATATTTTTCAGGGACCAATGATATGACGTCCACAAATCCTTGCCTACATGTTTATCTTTTGTGGTCTTTGAGAATGATTCTCGATTATCCAGTGGGGATTCTCAATAGACCAGCACCGGCAGTTATGCCTGTTAACTCTTCCGTTAAGACAAAATGGGGCTTCGTCAGAAAAAACAACAATATGAATTAGGTTAGATCATTATTGATTCGTTCCATCATGACCTCTCAAAATTAAACGCGTCTATTGTAGTCATCTTCAAATAATTCTTGCAACAGAATGTGTTTGTATGGATGCAATTTTTCTTCATTCAGTATACGACTTAAGGGACCTTTACTTATGTTGTGGTCTAGGCAACTGCTTGGTCGATCGTGCGATTTAACGCCTTTGGACTATTTTCTTTGGGACCATGTTAAATCACACGTTTACAGCAACAACTCAGCAATTTTTGATGCACTTAAAGTCAACATTTGTCGTGCCATAGCCGGCGTAAGGCCGGAAATGCTGGCCCGAGTCATCGAAAATTGGTATAAGCGGATTCGTGTCTGCAAAAAAAGCCGCGGCGGCTATTTTCGCGCTATCTTGTTTAAATCTTAAATGGCATAAAATTTTCCATTAAATAAAAATTTCAGAATGGATTTTGCTTAAAAACCCTTTGTTTTATTCAATTTTAAAGTTAGGACGCTCTTAATGGATAACCCAGCCGCTGTAGGTGTCATTTTCGGACCTTTTGGATGATTACATAGGAACACAGCCTCGAAGCGCGGAGCTTATGCAACTCTCATTCGTTCAATCATCCATAATGTTCTATTTAACCATAAATAAGGTTAAAAATGAATCTCTTTCCACAAAGCATTGTCTGCAGGTGTGCCAACAGTAACCTCGGAAGAAAAGAAATTTCTTTTATCGACTACAAGTTATGGGCCTCACGTTCTTAATACGGATTTTACAGCGTTAATCTGAAAACTTTTGCATCGCATCACGTAAGCTGGCAAAATTTATTTATGCGATTTAATCTCACATCATCGTGCATCACTCTTCATTCTATTTAAATATATCTAAATCCACTCGACGATTTTGATGTGGGAAACAAAACTAATTCACACAAATCAAATCGAAAAAACATCTTAAAAATAAACAGATTTTAGGCGCCACACGAAAAATTCCGCGTCTCGAATATTTTATTATTCGGCTTATTTTTAACCTTCACTCGAGAGTTACGGCGGTCATTTCTTTTCGCGCTATTTTTTTTCATTGCCAATGTTGATCTTATTCTTTTAAATGAAGTTTTATAACAATATTTATATTTAGATGTACATATAAATAAAAAACAAACATTTAAATGCTCCTATTGCTCCTTCAAATGGAACGGTCGATACACTAAAATAAACAGGACGATCTGGAGTCCCTCGGCACCTCAACGATCTTTAGTAATCTCGTAAAATACCAGGTGTACAAGTATGAAATGCGGATTTTTTTTCTAAAAAAACATGTTAAATTCGGAAGAATGATAAAAAGAGCTTTATTCAAAGTATGCTCCATCGCTTGTTATACATTTTTCCCATCTTTCAGACAATTTGTGAATACCACGCCAGTAAAAATCTTTCTCCTTTGTTGCGAACCATTCATCGAGCCATTTTTTCACATCTTCGTACGAACCAAAGCGCTGCTCAGTAAGTGCGTGACCCATCGATGCAAACAAGTGGTAATCGGAAGGAGCCAAGTCTGGTGAGTAAGCCG
Organism: Pachyrhynchus sulphureomaculatus; assembly: GCA_019049505.1. Taxonomy (NCBI): domain Eukaryota; kingdom Metazoa; phylum Arthropoda; class Insecta; order Coleoptera; family Curculionidae; genus Pachyrhynchus; species Pachyrhynchus sulphureomaculatus. The sequence goes on along the minus strand of CM032452.1, from coordinate 76,979,887 downwards.
CATGGGGTAGAACTTCCCAGCTGAGTGCTTCCAACGTGTCGCGAACTGGTTTTGCCGTATGTGATTGGAGCATTGTCATGAAGAAAAATGACTTTCTGTTGCCTCTTTCGGTATTCTGGCCTTTTTTCAAGCAGCGAACGGTTCAAATCGGTCAATTATTGTTGGTAACGTTTAGTATTAATCGTTTTCCCAGGTTTTAACAGCTCATAATAGACCACGCCCCTCTGGTCCCACCAAACACAGAGCATCGTCTTTCTGCTAAAGCGATTCGGTCTTGCGGTCGATGTGGATGGTGCGTCACGAGTCACGAAGTTCAAAATATAGTTACTATTTCAGATTTTATAGTGTTAGTCCCGGAATTTTTGGATTCCAGCAAGTATATATTAAATAGCAGCGATATCTCTGTGGGGCTACTTTAGCAATCTTCATGTTTTCTATATAAAAGTGAGTCATGAAATCAAAGCTTTCTTGATTGATTCCAATACAGAGAATATGACGTTTCCATCAATTCGAGTCTCTCGCAAAATCTGTACCAGCAGATATTTTTTTGCAGCAGAACATAGCGTACGTTGCCAAATACTTTTTGGTAGTCTATCAAGAACACAAATACAACTTTTCTTTGATCGTAAAGTCCCTATGTTAGCATCTGCGAAGGTCTGTCGTAAATGTCGTATATTTCAAAACGAAAAGCATTTCCCCTTGTTTAAATAAATTCACTTTTAATTAATTAAGACGTAGAAAAAGCAAAAATGCAGTATAGTACCGGCGGGTACTAGCACTGTCGCTTGAAAAAAAAAACAATCAAATGACTCAAAGTCGGCATTTGTAATGCACACAATTTGAATAAAACACTATTTAAACAAGTGGCATAGTTCGTTTCATTTGAATACACGTAATTATTACACATATTTCCGTACAAAACTGCATTTTTTATTGAATTATTTTATAATAAAGTAATATTCATTATCGTTACTGATTTAAAGTGGTTTTCTAAGACGCAACGAAATAAATTGAATATTATTCCTTTCTCTGGAGTAACAGCAATTACTGCTAATCCTCTTTCTACGCCACAGTCACGTCTATACCCTCTGTCCAACAAGATAAATGGCAACCTTAATCAGTATTGTATAAGCTGTGTTATAGTGGTAAGAGTGACAGTAACTTTCGAGAAACGATCGGAAAAGTACATGGTGATGAATGTTTAAACCCCTGATAAAATATACATGTGGTATAAGCGATTTTAGAGAATTAGCACTATGAAAATTAGCGGTCTTAAGGTGGGGGTTTGCTTACAACCCAGATGCGTAAATACCTTTTTAGATCAAAATGTGTAAATCATCTCCAAGAGTTACATAAGCTCGATCAGGCATGAGATTGAGAGTGAGCTGGCATATTGTAATACAGAAGTAAAGACACTAAAAGAGAGAGGCATAGAGAAGGCACACAGGCTGATCTTACCTAAGGTGACAAGGTTGTTCATTTAAGCCCCTTCCTTACTGCCATAAGTAATTTTTTCAATACATTAGAAAAAACAAGTATAGGGCGAGTCAACGATAGAGTAATAAAGTTCATTATCTCATTTGTTTCGGGAATGACGAAAAAATATTAAATACAATAGTTTTAGGGAATGTTAAGGTGAATAGTTTAAAATTATTTTTGCGTATACAGGGTACTTCAAAAAAGTGTGACCGATATATCATATGTTTTTTTAAATGGAACATCCTATTTTCTAATTTATTTTTAAATTCTGCGTAAAATTTTACAACTTTTTTATTAATAATGTTATATACCAAAACCCAGTAGTTTTCCTAATATTTCAATTTTTTTTAAAAAATACTAGTTTTCAGTTTTGTAAAAAATTGCCAGTAGCGCCATTGTTTCTAAGGGTGGAATACTCATAATTGGTACGAGCGTTCGATAGAGATGAAAAAAAAAAGATATATGTAAAGAAATTTGAGTTAGATGTTACAGGGTGTTCAAAATAAATTTATGCATTTTGACAGGGCACACCCTGTATATTATTATTTTTCTTTTCTAATAGATTTTACAAAAACCATCCAACGTTTATTAAGTATGTCATATACCTATTTCTAATAGTTTTCGATTTATTTTGAATTTTTCAATTTTTACCTTTGTTTTTAATACACTTACGCTATTGTGAAAACATAAACAAATAGTTAATAATAATTTTAATATAATATCTAATGATTAATTATTATGACGTAATAAATGTTTAAAAATATGCCCGTCTACTTGAATACACATGTTTAGTCGTTTTACTATATTTTCCTTCACTTTCCTTAGCATAAAGGGCGTTACTGTCCTGCACGCATCCTATTTTCCATACCTACTGGTGTTGTAGGGTTACATAAACACGATCTTTAATGTAGCTCCACAAAAAGAAGTCTAAAGGTGTTAAGTCACAGGGGGCCACTGAATGAATCCATCTCTACCAATCCATTTTTGTGGGACGATCGTTTAAAAATTCCCGAATGGGACGATCGTTTAAAAATTCCCGAACTTCTCGGTGGTAATGAGCAGGAGCTCCGTCTTGTTGAATCCACATTTGTTCCCTTTCAAAGTTATCAACTTCTTTAAGAAGCTGGGGTAATTCGTTTTGCAAGAAATTTAGTAGGCCCGTTAAGCGGTTCGCAGAAAAAATATGGACCAATAATTCGAAAATTTAATATTCCACACCATACATTAAGCGACCAATGGTTTTGGTTTTGAACTTCCCGGACCCAAAATGGATTAACTCTTGAATAATAATGCATGTTATGGCTGTTAACTGCTCCATTACTGCGAAAAATAGCTTCGTCAGAAAACATTATTTTGGATAAAAAATTTGGATCGGTCTCTGTTGCTCCATTCATGGTGGTATAAAAGTTTACTCGTCGTTCAAAATCACGGTCTAGAAGTTCTTGGTGTAGTTCCATATGAAAGGGATGATACTTGTATTTTCTCGTGGGATGTGTTAGATAAGTCAGCTAGTTGACGGCTGCTGACCTGGGGATTATCTTCAACATGAAGTAAAATCTCCATTTCTCTTTCCTCATTGGTAGCATTCTGGTTTACTACTTTTCGTTTCGTATACTCACCGATACCACTACCATCAAACCGTTCTATTCAGCGCTGAAAAGATTTTCTATTTGTATACGTCTAGTAGGGTATTTCGCTCCGTAAAGCCTTACTGCCAAAAGAAAATTTTTTCCCGCCTTGCCCATAATATAAATGGGATATAATATATAATAATATGGGAGAGAATCACTACTCTGATTTTAACATCTTCATAAAACACCTACACAGCTCTCTCTTCCAACTCAAATGGGACTTGGAAGATCCCTACAACAAATTATGGTCCATCGAAACCAATATATTTCCTCCCCTTAACTCCACAGAATTGAACCGAAGACATAATGTAATAATGAGAAGACTGGCATTGGGACACACCTACTCCACGCATGTACATCTATTAAAGAGAGATCCCCCTCCACTCTGTCCTAAATGTGACTCCCCCTTATCAGTGTTACATCTAATCGAATCCATTCAACATCAAAACTTGAGAGTCGGCCACGGTATCCCATCCAACATCACCATCCTCATAAAATCTTTTGTCCCACTTAAAGAAAACATAACCAATTACTTAAAAGAATTCAACTTCATAGTCTAATCTATTTATACCAAACTAACTCTAGTGGGCGCTAAATGATCTTAGCTGTCGATGCTCCCTGCCCAACAGAAACAAACAAACAAAACATAATATAAACCATATCAATTAATTCATTTTTATGAAAATCCATAACTAATATCTTTATATGTCACTTACTACAACAAATTAAATTATTTTTACTTGCTTAATAGACACGTCAAAATTTGACAATGCCTACATTTTTGTTTTGTCTTGGCAACTATGATGTCATAGCATAAGTGTATTAAAAACAAAGGTAAAAATTGAAAAATTCAAAATAAAACAAAAACTATTAGAAATAGGTAAATGACATACTGGAGAGTTTTGTAAAATCTATCAGAAATAATAATAATATACAGGGTGTACCATTTAAAATTTTTTAGATTTTTCAATTTAAAATAGTCGAAATGCATAAATTTATTTTGAACACCCTGTAGTATCTAACTCAAATTTCTTTACATATATCTTTTTTTCATCTCCATAGAACGCTCGTACCAATGATGAGTATTCCAACTTCAGAAACAATAGCGCTACTGGCAATTTTTTACAAAATTGAAAACTAGTATTTTCTTAAAAAAATTAAAATATTAGAGAAACTACTAAGTTTAGATATATAACAATATTAATAAAAAAGTTATAACATTTTACGCAGAATTTAAAAATAAATTAGAAAATAGGATGTTCCATTTAAAAAAAACATGTTATATCGTCCACACTTTTTTGAAGTACCCTGTATACTCAAAAATAATTTTAAACTGTGCACCTTAATATTCCCTAAAACTATTGTATTTAAGATATTTTCGTCATTCCAAAAACAAATGAGATAATGAACTTTACTCTATCGTTGACTTACCCTGTACAATATATTTTTTTAATGTTAAACACACATCTTTAAAATTCCCTAATCCTATTTAAAACTACTCAATTTGACAACCACGCCTCAGTGCGCCCTTTCACTGTTGCCGATTTGCGGAAGGCCACAAATCACTACTAAATCTTTATAAAGGCATATCTGACGGTGTTTCCTGAACTGGCGCCTATCGAACGTACATGTTCGAGGCGCGTTTCTAAAAATAGAAAGATGGCGGCCAGACGACGCCATGCCATTTTATATACATACAAATACCATGGATGCCATCACTCACTGCGACACGGTGAGAATTTCGATTTCAATTATTTCGGCGAAGACTATTAGACTTAATTTGTCCGGCTACAACCGGGAGATTATGTAGTTGAAATGTTACGTGTCCACGAACCCGTATCATGGTTAGAGGATCTGTGTAAATTTCGATTGATTTCCTAATCTTCGGTTTCTTTTACATTTCTAAATATGCTTCATAAAAGAGTTATCGTCATATGAATCCTTTGTATAATGTTAAACACAGCATACAATTACAAGCTTTTTAAAACCGTTCTAAAAAAAAGACAATAATAAAAAAAGATCCTTTTTTATACACCCTAATAACGGGCTGTTACATAAACTCATCCATCTGAAAACAGCTAGATCCTGTTTCCCGTCGTTTTATCTCATCCTTTATGTTAACACGTCCTTTGTTGAGACAACTGACACTTGTTGCTCGTAAGGGATTAAACAAGCTACACAGGAAGAAGTAGTATACACGGTGCGAAAATTAAATAATGAAACTTTTGTGACAACAAACAACAAATTGCATCTGTCCGATGTCAACCCAATATTATCCGTCCTTTACCACAGATTGATAGCCGAGGTTTTAGCAAGGACGTTAATCGCAGTCACAATTGCTAAAATATCCGCTAGCAACACATTTGTTAATCCCCCACCAGGAAACAAAAAAAAAACAAACAATTATTAGGTCAGACAATAAATTTGAAAGCGACACCACTAGAGCGTCACTTGAATCAAATATTGAACACCACTTTGAAGCTTCATCTGTCACATGAACACACCCTAAATTTCAAGTCGATCTGTCAAGTCGTTCATTGGTTAAAGTAAACGTGTTTGAGTATTTTTAAAAATGTAAAAAATAGAATATCATGCAGTGATAAAATTCTTTGTTTTCGGTTAATCGGCAACTGGAATCCATGCAAAGTTAGTGAGTGTTAAAGGAGTCTGCGCCTTCATTTGCAACTGTTCATAGACGGACCCTAGAGTTTAAACGTGGTCGTACAAGCGTCAATGATGATCCACGTTCAGGACGTCCAAAAATTGCAACAACTCAAGAAACTGTTGTGCAAGTACAAGATATGATAATGGATGACCGTCGATTAACCGTGGATGATTTAGCTGGGGCTATAGGCATGTCGCATGGACCAGTACATGAGATCATAACTAATGTTTTGAGTATGAGAAAACTATTCACAAGATGACTGCCGCATTTGCTAACATCGGAACAAAAACGTACTCGAGAGAAACTTTCTAAACATTTGGCTCGTTTCACAAAGAATAAAACCGATTTTGAGCGTCGATTTGGGTTTACCAGAATGATCCTGAACCGCGACAACAAGCAGTACAATAGACTGAGCCCAGTTGTTCAGCTCCAAAGCAGTCGAAGTGGTCAAAGTCGCCCAAAAAAATGATGGCATCAGTTTTCTGGGATACAAAAGGAATTTTGTTAATTGATTACCTTCAAACCGGTAAAACAATCACAGGAAAGTATAAGTGCAACCTTTTGGACCAGCTGGATGAGAAAATTCGTGACAAAATGCCCGGTTTGCAGAAGAAAAAATCATCAGCGTTTTTCAACAAATGATGATGTGATAGCATTCGTAGATGGGTATTTTGAAGGTCTTCCGGAAAACTACTTTAAGAGATAGGGTAAATGAAATGGAAAATCGTTGGAAAAAATGTATTGAGCTTAAGGGAGATTATACTGAAGAATAAATATGTTTCGACTCATTAATTCATGTCCTCTTTCAAAACGTATTGACTGACCAGTAATAACTAAGAAAATTGAACAAAGTTCATATTTGGGCTATTATTTACTCATTGCCCTAACATCTGCCGAACTATCGAGGAATGCGCAATTTCGTCGTATGATGACTTGCCAGCCGAGCTAGTATAGAGCAAAAAATCAGCACCCTTAACCTGTGCTCACAGAATCTAACAGTAAGAGACAACAGTTGTATCTCTGGCTGAAGTCAATCCAATATTAAAAGTGTATCCTACTTCTATGAAAGGTCATTCAATTATAAGCCACAGTTTAATAGAAAAAAATTGTAAAATTTCTGCTCCTGTTGAATTAAGAAATGATAAACGTTAGTCGTGGAATCTGTACTGCGGACATAAGGACCATTGTTTGTCAAACATAGTGTTCGAATGGTCTCAAAAATGGATAAAAACTAGTCGAGAATGACGAAGAGGAGGACACTTGTTACCATACGGAAAACAAAAATTGTCATCTCACTGCAACCTACATCTCTTCGGATTGGTAGTCAATGATGGTCAACTTTCCGGATCGATCTTCTTGTCGCGAAGAGACGAGTGCTTGGTGGTGAATATTGAAATGAAATTTCGCGGACCTTTTTATGGTTGTTCTACTAACCAACCGAGTTAATTGTGAAATTAACTACAGAGGGTAGAGAGAAAGAATTATTTAAATAGGACATAGACGTAAAGTAGACATCTAACCTAGAATCGCCACCATAAAAAGTTACGTCCAATATTTTTTCTCTGTGTAGATTTATTTTCAAGTTTATGGACTATAATCCAGATTTCCTTTTTATCCCTGTTTCCTAGCATCCTCTTTAAGATCCACTTGTTGGATAACGGTTCATAAAAATTCAAATTAAAGTTGTAAATAAAAATAGTTGCTTTATTTTTTTACCTTTTGTTTTTATAAATTAAAAATAACAAGAGATAGAAGATATACAATTTTCAATTAGTGTCTACTCTCGGAAGATTCGTGTAAAGTTTTCATGGCGTTTTGTCTATTAGTTTGTGAGTTAAAGCTGTTTGCAAAACAATGGAACAAAACGAAATTCGTATGTTGATTAAAAATTGTTTTTTGAGCCTTCTCAAGCCCAAAATGGCTTGTTATGGCACATCCGCTCGGTCGAATGCAACTATATGTCGATGCTTTAGTGAAATAAATGCGGTCCTACAAGCACCGATGATGCGGATGTCCTAAAAATACAAAGAAATCCATCACATTGTTCTGAATGACCGCAAAGTGAGAGAGATAACTGACATCGTGAAGATAACAGAACGCGTGAGGCATATTTTGCATGAATATTTGCATATATAAAAGCTGTGCTCGATGAATGCCGCGTACTCTCACGATTGATCAAAAACAGCTCCTTAAGGAACGGCTGTGAATACAGACCTAAGATATTTTAGCAAATATTAATTAAGTAAAGTGAATTTAGCAATCCGCGATTCACAAGTGAATATTAAACAGAACAAAATACAGAAGTTAACTGGCATTTTGTCCCATACAAGGAATGAAAAAATTAAAAAGTTTTACCAGAAAAAATATTGACGGTAGTCTCACGGTACTTCATCACGAAAAAACAAAACTACACTAATTACCCACGTACCGAGGGACCACCTGTGCTTTTTCTAGGCTCTAAGTACACTAAACCAGTACCAATAAGTATTCCACTCCTCGTTTTTAATAGTTTTCAGGCTTTAAAGCTTATTAAAACATACTTTAAATAACTAAAACATGTCAGTAGAGTACCGAATACTCTAAAATGTTTGCTTTTGTCCAGCTGGTTATACACGAGTACTTAATAAGTAGTACCATCTCCCTGGTTAAAAAAATAAGGCCTCTATAAGTGCATAACACAATAATTAGTAACCTATGCAAGTTAGGGAATTTTTAAGTCTCGTTTGGCATTATCGATGATGTTTGAAAGGTGACATAAGTAACCCCATCATCAAAATAAGCGAATTTCGGAAAAAAATAGCTATTTTGTAATTCTACTATGATATAGAAAAAAAATACTGCGCAGGATCGTAAAGAAATTTAGGCTGTTTACGATCAAGGTCCTTTGTCAAAAACTGGCTTTCGTTCTGGAAATTTCGATATCAAAAATACACTTCCCTCTGGTCGGCCAATCACCGAAAAGGTCGATGAATTCTTATTGAATTGAGCAAGGAAATGAAAGATTCATCACCAGAAAGTTATAAACCAAAAACAAGTTCGATGTGTTTGGGTGTCACATGATAGCGTAGTCAAAGTGTGATAAAACTGCGCACAGGGTGGCAAAGCCAGAATTAACACCAAGGAGGATGACGCTGTGTTTGGTGGGATTGGAAGAAAACCGTGTGCCGAGAGGTACTATAACCTAGCCAAACGACAGATTCTAATCTCCACTGTTAGCAATTAACCAGACTACTGTTAGCAATTGAGAGAAAGCGGACGAAATTTTTTAATATTAGGAGTTACCTTTAATTCTAACGCCAGATTAAGACAGCTTGGCTGGGAAGTTTTGATACATTCACCATACAGCGCAGACTTTACACCGTCAGCCTACCATCTGTTTGAGTATTTCTTGAATTCTCTTAATTCTTCCTTCAGAAATCCCGGAAGAATTACAGTAACAAGTTAATGATTGTACCAGAAAAATGGCAAAAGATCATTCAACAAAACGGTACAAATTTAATTTAAGAAACTTTATTTAAAATATGAAAAAAAAAAGTTTGAATTTTCACTTAAAAAGAACGACCATCCTATATATATATATATATATATATATATATATATATATATATATATATATATATATATATATATATATATATCTCACACGAGGCGCGTTTTTTAAGTAAGTACCGTGCTGTGTACCTGCATCTATTGGCTAGTCACAGAACCCATTACGGCAGCATTTCTCCGAGTTTACGTTTGTCTGTGAGGGTTTAAAATGCCTTAGATCATTGAAAATACAGCGGATTGTGAAATACGGACTGTAATTCGTTTCTTAAATGTATGAGACGTGAAAGCGGCCGAAATTCATCGGTAAATTAGTGAAGTGTTTGGCGAAAATGCTACGAGCAATGGAATGGTAAAAAAATGGGTTAGAGCCTGCAAAGATGGCTGTACAAACGTGCACGATGAGCGAGGAAGTGGCCAACCGTCCGTCATCAATGATGACCTGGTCCGGAAAGTTGATGAAAAGTTCGAGAAAACAGACACTTTACGATTTCATCATTACTAAATTTATCATTTGTGTACTTGCACTTAAAGAACCACTTTGGCAGTCAATGCCACGACACCGACGACGACGCCAAAACGGCTGTGCTGCAATGATTAGCAAAGCAAATGGAATTCAGAAGCTGTTTTTACGATTCGACGAGTGCCTTAATATAGATGGAAATTATGTTGAAAAGTAGATTAAGGTCCGGGCGATCATGTAAAAATAATTAAAAAATAAATGGCTTGGGTTTTTTAATATTAAAACGGCATTTACTTTAAAAACAAGCCTCGTATAACACATGGGCTGAAAAGTCCCGGGCCTAACACATAGATGGCGCTAGTTTTATTGCAGTCACCTTTTTTTCAGTTAATACTAACCTTCAAAAGACAGCTGTTAAAATTTCATGATATTCTATTCATTAGTTTGTGAGTTATTGTGCTAAGAGTGACGCTACTTTTGTTATTTTCAAAACAATGGATCAAAAACAATTTCGTGTTTTAATTTTACACTGCTTCTTGATGGGAAAAAAATACCGTTCAAGCGAAGCAATGGCTTGAAAAGTGTTATGGGGACTCCGCTCCATCAGAAACAACAATAAAACGTTGGTTTGCTGACTTCAAACGTGGTCGTAGAGACACCGATGATGCAGAACGCAGTGGACGTCCAAATGAGACGGTAACACCAGAAAACATCAAAAAAATCCATAAAATCGTTTTGAATGATCGAAAAGTGAAGTTGCGTGAGTTAGCTGACATCGTAAAGATATCAAAAGAACGTGTTGGCTTTATATTGCATGAGCATTTGACTATGAGAAAGCTCTGTTCAAAGTGGGTGCCGCGTTTGCTCACTGTTGATCAAAAACAAGAACGTGTTGATGATTCTGAGCAGTGTTTGGCCATGTTTAAACGTAACAAACCGGAATTTTTGCGTCAATATGTGACAATGGATGAAACATGGATCCATCACTTCACTCCGGAATCAAAACGATCGTCATCTGAGTGGACAGCAACTGGTGAACCTCGTCCAAAGCGCCCGAAAGCACAACAATCGGCTGGAAAGGTTATGGCCTCGGTATTTTGGGATGTGCGTGGTGTAATATTCATCGACTATCTTGAGAAAGGAAATACCATCAACAGTGAATATTATATAGCGTTATTGGAGCGTTTGAAGGCCGAAATTGCAAAGAAACGACCGCATATGGCAAAGAAAAAAAATTTTGTTGTGACAACGCACCGTGTCACAAGTTAATCAAAACAATGGCAAAACTACATGAATTGAACTTCGAATTGCTCCCACATCCACCGTATTCGCCAGATTTGGCTCCCAGCGACTACTGGCTGTTCGCAGACCTGAAAAAAATGCTTGCCGGTAAGAAATTTCGCACGAATGAAGAGGTTATCGCTGAAACTGAGGCCTATTTTGAGGCAAAAGATAAATCGTTCTACAAAAGTGGTATTGAAATGTTAGAGCGGCGCTGGAATGATTGCGTTGCTCTTGATGGAGATTACGTTGATGAATAAAGCTAATTTTGAACCAAAAAAACCGTGTTTTCTTTGTTAGGCCCGGGACTTTTCAGCCCATGTGTTATATACAAAACATATATATATATATATATATATATATATATATATATATATATATATATATATATATATATATATATATATATATATATATATATATATATGTTTTCACAATTATCTAAGTAACTATGAAACTAATGTATTCACTTTAATGATAGATGAATGTGCATACACTTTGTTCTAACGATCTTAACTCACAATAATTATATATTTTCCAACAGTTTTTACGATCGTGATTCTTAGCTTTTATAATAATTTACGATTATGCCACGCCCTCTTTAATGTCTTGTTTGTTGTTTTAACTTCAGTAAATAATCCCAACTATTCTAAACGCAATCTTCAGCTTTATGGTTTCGAGACTGTAAACCGATATGTTACAAAACACGATGGCTATGTTGCCTCGGTTTACGATTTTTAAACAAAGTTCGAGAATTTTTACACCGTTTTGTTATTGATATTACAAATTTGTGTATTAAACGAAAGTTTGAATTTTTATAAAATGTGACAACTTTTTTCATACATTCTTGTTAAATGTTACACTTACGGAGTGATCTTTAAATGCGACTTTACGTGTAGAGCGTTTGCGGAAACAAGACAAAAAGTAACGAACATAAATCGAATTTAACATTTTAGATCAAGGGTGAGATAAGCTATATCATTCATAATTTCGTTTCTCGCCAAAATCGATTCATCAATTTAACATTCCAATGAATTCGGTAAGGACATATAGAAGCCAGTGGAGTAAATTGCAACCATGCGTAGTGGAGTATATCGAACATTAATGCTGCATAGGCTTCGCGCTTCGGGGCTAGGTTCCTATATAATCACCCAATGGGCCTGAAAATGACACTTACAACGGCTGCTAAGTATATCGGCAAGTCGACGGTATTCGTTAGCAAGTTATTCTCAGTTCAAAAAGGTTACTGATCTACCAGAACGTGGTTCGAGAGAAAACATGTCGGACAATGACGAATTATTAAATGTTTTCCCGAAATCTTCAATTAATTCTGCGCCAAGGGGCGCAAAAAATAAAGCAGAAAGGAAACACACTGTGAATATCCATGTTTGGGGATGTCCTTCGGAAAAAAGTATTGGGACCTACCTACAATCTGCGCGCTGAAAAAATGCTGTAAACCTACAGGAAGGCATTAGTACCGGCTGCCAAACGGTGGTTTGTCGATAAAAATGAGGAGGGGATTCTTCAAGAGGATAACGACCCCAAAAATTGGAGTAAAAAGTATAGCCAGTGGAAACGGAAATCCCGTATCGTCACACTAGATGTCATCCCAGCCGCCCGAAGCAAACCTAAACAGAAAACTTGTGATGATACATCAAGCAGAAGCTTCGTAGTAAAAAGGTGTACACAGTGAAGCAGCTGTCACGGCAAATTCGGGCAATTTAGAAATCTTTGTCTTAAGAATTAAAAAATACTGGTTGTTACTTATAAATATAATATTATTTCCTTTTTTTGTCTAATAATTAACACTGTGCACCTCGTACTTTTAATGATCTTAAGACAGCCAGTGGACCAAGGAATATTTCAAATTTTGGAATTCTGACGACCCTATACATTTGACCGATTGGTTAGCAGTCGATCCAGTCAACCAATTTACAAGACGGTTCACTATTTAAATGTGGCTGAGAAATTGCTTGTTTTCATTACTGATAATAATAGAAGCGTCTTGTAAGAGCGTCGTGCTTTCATTACTTGAGTTTGTGTGAGAGAGAGCATTTATATTTTCAGCTGCTTTAAACAAATGTTCGGGAAAGACGCTTCTGTCCAGCCCAGCAATGATAGCACCTCTCTGGTAAGCTTCTGCAAATAAACTTGCAACTTCATAGGGCGTTACTTGACGACCTGGATTTGTCCTCAATCATTTTTCTGTTGCCTGAATATAATAAGAGCTCACATGTTTAACAAAAGACACGTCGACTGGCCGAAGCCGGTGAGTAGTAAGGCCTGGCAGTTGTAACATTAGCCTTTGCTCAACGCTTCCAGGTTCGACGAATGCGTTGTATTTCCATCATGCAGAAGTAACACTTTGTTTTCCGGGGTGATCGTGATTAAATGTATATATGCGAAGGCCTGGTAGTATTAGCTCTACGAAAGGTCTGAAGTAAGATCGTTATAGATGATAACTTATATATACCTACACTAATGCTTGTAGCACCTAAGAAGATAAAATTTTCCGAATTAAAAACTGGCAACACCGTTTCAAGAATATAATGCTCACGACCTTGTTCAACCGAAGGCTGAAAACTGTTCCTGAAGTATAAAAACGTACACACACACGCTTCCAGTATTTAAAGGTTTAAGAGAAATGTTTGGTCGCTTGCGATGATGTGTGTGTTATCAAGATTGATAAGTTTTTTAAGGATGTGCCAGAATAAAACAAATATTTTTCTATGTTTAAGATATCCCATGTTATCGATAAATGCTAAAAAACATTGAAGTAAGTTATAAAAATAGCTGATTAAGGGTCAAACCTAGTTAATTCTGATAAAAAAAGAAAATACTTATTATCATGAGAAATAACGTACAAAGAGATATTCTTTCCAAAGTCAAACACTTCTTTTAACCCCACTGGCTACGTTTTCGTAAACGAGCCGCTTCCCTATCTTATTTTTTAATTTCTTGCATTTTTCTAGTATCTTGTATAGTTTATTTAGCAAAATAAGGTAAATATTATTTTTTTGCAAACACGAAAAATTATTTCTCAACATAATTTCCTCAATACTCAATACAGGAAGATTCCAATTTTTTTTTATTCCCCCAAAAAACAAAATTGTTTTAAACTGTGTATAATACTACTTTCCAGCACAGGTAGGAAACAAAAGTCACTTGGAGCCAAACCTGGGGAATAGGGTGGGCCGGGAACTGTTTCGAAGCCCAGCTCGTGCAGTTTTGCCTTTGTAACGGCCGCTGTGTAAGCAGGCGCGTTGTCCTGATGAAGGAACGCTTTTTGCGCACTAACCTTGCTTCTGCGTCAACTCACTGTGCAAACGGTCTAATCCATCTGTTTGAAACTTTGAACACAACCGATACAAGAATCACTCTTACCAACAGTTATGCCTCGTAATAACATTTCCCTCCATTTCATAGAAATTTGCCAGGCTTATCAATCCAACCTCGTATAGTTTAATGATAATTTTGCCGGTAAGAATAGCTTGAATAAATAAAAATATACAAAATGTTGCTTACCTTCAGGTCGTATCCTATCTTCGTTAGTACGACTATAAGGTGGAGGTGGGGTTTCTGAAAATAATACATATAAAATTAGACAACTTATTAACAATCCTCCATTGCCAAAATATATTATTGAATGAACATGAATATATCTGTTTAAAAAAGATTATTAGTAACATAAATTTAAACGTTTTTATTATAGTTCTATCCATTTCTTTAATTGAATTTTCTATAGAAATCTTTGCTATGTTTTTATTCATATCATCCATCAGTGTTTCAACCTCATTCTTTTAAACATTTTCCACCCGAAATCATTTCTAAACAGAATAAGACACTCTCCCATCACGACGGCCATGACATGACAAACAAAAACCAACAAACATGCTCAACCATGTAATACTCGGAACCAAGGTACCATGTTAAATTCCCGGTACCGTCTTTATACCTTCGGACGGACCAGATGTTTGGCTTCGGAAATATGCGGGATCCATGTATCGAATGGCCCGATTGTTTTTTATGCTGGCGCCACGTCAAGAAGTAAAAAAAAAAACGAAGACGAACGGAAAAAAGAAAAAGCGTAACACAGGACAAAGAAGTCGTACATAAAAGAGAGAGAAATAGGTAGAGTGTTAGAGAAGGCTGGCGGCAGAGATGTAGACAGCAGGTAGCAAATTGAATGAGTTTCGAGTGCAATTAAAAATCATTTCGATTTTCCCGTTGTCTTTTTAGTTTTTTATTAATAATAATAAATTAAAACAAACACATTAAATACAACAATAAAGTAATTTAAACGTAGTGAACGAGTTTTAGATCATCAGGGACATCAAATACCACCGACTGTTTTGAAGTCGTCACAAGTCGAGATATATATATATATATATATATATATATATATATATATATATATATATATATATATATATATAGGGTGCGTGACTAAATTCCAAACAAATTAAACAAAATTTTATTACTACTATGTCTATGTCGCAAATCGAGATAGGTGTATATATATATATATATATATATATATATATATATATATATATATATATATATATATATATATATACATATATAACATATAAATATGTGACAAAATAGATGCTTATACTGCACTCTGTCGGTGACTTATTTGAAGTCTATCCGAACAGAGCGGCCAGATCACAACTGACACTTAATTGCGGAAACGCACCTTCTCAAGCTTCCCGATTGAAGGCATAGATGACGCATTGGTGAAGCAACCAAGGCGAATCGAAAAATTCGCACCTGGTAGTTCCCAAAAGTGTTCTCTGTATTTGCTAGACCATCCCAAGACGTATTTCGCCGTACCACGGCTCATCATCTGGACTAGGTTCAGCCAACACACAGAATATAATTTCAGACCTTATCCGGGTACTGACGGAAAACTATGACAAAATAGATGCTTATACTACTAGGTGCGGATTTTTCGATTCGCCTTGGTTGCTTCACCAATGCACCATCTATGCCTTCAAGCGGGAAGCTTGAGAAGGTGTGCTCCTGCAATTAAATGTCAGTTGTAATCTGGCCGCTCTGTTCGGATAGATTTTAAATAAGTCACCGACAGAGTGCAGATAAGCATCTATTTTGTCATAGTTTTCCGTCAGTACCAGGATAAGGTCTGAAATGGTGTTCTGTGTGTTTGCTGAACCTAGCCTAGCTGAACCTGATGAGCCGTAATACGGCAAAACGCGTCTTGGGATGGTCTAGTAAATACAGAGAACACTTTTGGGAACTACCAGGTGCGGAAGAAAATTTTATTAGTAAAAATTTAAATATTACAAAGTATTCTTTTACATGGCCCTTCGGGGATCCATATAGAGCACAATTATTCAATATATATATATATATATATATATATATATATATATATATATATATATATATATATATATATATATATATATATATTAGCTTGACTGACAGCCTCAATTTTCGGTCTGAAGCATGACCGCTGTCATGCAGCGGTGTCTATGCCAGCGAATGTTGCCTCTATAGCGATCCTTAATGACGTCATATTTGAATGTCGGGATTTATTGGTAATCCTTTTCACAATGCTCCATACATAGTAGTTCAAGGATTCGAAATCTGGGCTGTTAGGAGATGGGAATTCCTTGAACGAATATAAATCGACGTTCTCTGAGAGCCAGTTTTGAGTCAAATCGCTCGTGTGGGTCGATGATTTGTGCCGAAGGTCCTGCTCGGCAATTCGGCGCATTATTTGCTCGTTTACATCACAATCGATGCCAATTTTCGCAACGATTGCCCTGGCTCCTCCGAAAACAACGAATAATCCCTTTCGATTTTCTTTAATTTTTTTTGTATTTTATTTTGGGACATGTTAAAATATGTACGACGGATCTTGGCGACACCTCCATCAAAAAAAAAGGTGGACACACACAAAAATTTTGGCAAGAACTTTTTTACTGTAAATAATAATAAGCCTCTACTTGTTGATTTAGATGTAAATTTCATAAAAATCAATATCTGATCGTAAACTTTATTTTGTAACACGTAGGCTGAAAAGTTTTTGGTCTGACACATAGATGTCGCCCTTTTCAAAAAAAATCGATATGATTTTTAAGAAGTACCAACCTCCAAACGATACGTGTCAAAATTTCAAGACATTTCGACGATTAGTTTACTAGTTACAGTGGTTTTAGTGATGTTACTTTTGATATTTTCAAAACAATGGAAAAAATCGAATTTCGTATGTTGATTAAACACTGTTTTTTGATGGGAAAAATACCGTTCAAGCAAAGTAATGGCTTGATAAGTGTTACGGAGACTCTGCCCCTGGAAAAATCACTCGTCATTTACTGGTATGCTGAATTTAAACGCGGTCGTACAGATACAAATGATGCTGAACGCTCTGAACGCCCAAATGAAATGAAATCCACAAAATTGTTTCGGATGACTGTAAAGTGAAATTGCGTGAGATAGCTGACCCTCTAAAGATATCAAAAGAACGTTTTGGTCATAATTTGCATGAACATCTGGGCATGAAAAAGCTCTGTTCGGAATGAGTACCGCGTTTGCTCACAGTGGACTAAAAACAACTACGTGTTGATGATTCTGAGCGCTGTTTAGACCTGTTTAAGAGTAATAAAAAGGATTTTTTCATGCAATATGTGACAATGGATGAAACATGGATCCACCACTACACACCGGAATCAAATCGACAGTCAGCTGAGCGGACAGCAGCCATTGAAAGCCGCCCGAAGCAATCAAAGACACAACAGTCGGCTGGGAAGGTTCTGGCCTCTGTATTTTGGGATGCGCTTGGAATAATTTTCATCGACTATGCTGAGAAGAGAAAAACCATCAATAGCGAATATTATATAAAGTTATTGGTGCGTTTGAAGGCAGAAATCGCAAAGAAAAGGCCCCAAATGAACGAGAAAAAAGTGCTCTTTCATCAAGACAATGCACCGTGCCACAAGACAATGGTTACAATGGCAAAATTGCATGAATAAGTTCGAATTGCTTCCTGATCTACCGTATTCTCCAGATTTGGCCCCCCGTAGGAAAGAAATTTGGCTCCAATGGAAAAGTTATCGCCGAAACTGAGGCCTATTTTGAAGGCAAAGACAAATCCTTCTACAAGAAAAACATAAAAAAGTTAGAAACGCGTTAGACTGATTGTATAGCTCTTGAAGGAGACTATATTGATGATTAAAGTTGAATTTTGCAAAAAAAAAAAATGTGTTTTAAGTAGCTAGACCAAAAACTCTTCAGCCTACGGGTTAGTTTAATATTTACGAAGATAAATCTTGTTCTTTTTCGGCCTTTAATCAATTTTAATACATAGGTTGTAAGACATGTCACGTAGCTAAATCTAAAATTTCATCCCTCTCAAAATATTCGGTGTAATAATTCAAAATAGAAGGAAACACAGAAACAGAAATAATATATTGCCTTTACAATTAATATGTTAGCAGTATATCTAGGAACAAGCCAAAAATTATGTAATTTAAAATGAGTTTTTAAACTATTTTGAGGTGTCAGTTTTGTTAAAAATGCACTGTCGTGTCGGTGTTTTGATGACAGACACGAGGGCGGGATTAAAAAAATGCGAATAAGTTGGCCAACAACCGTTATAGTGATACAAATTTAAAGATATAAAAAAATTACACTTATACAGGGCGAGCTACTAAAATCCGGACGCATTCAACATTTTTTTTAAACAAAATTTTATTAATGAAAAATTAAATATTACAAAAAATTCTTTTACATGGTACTCAGTCTGAAGCATCCGCACGCATGCTATAATACAGCGCTGTCCATGCCGGCGAATGCTGCTTCAACAGCTATCCTTAATGACGTCACATTAGAATTCTGTGATTTATTAGGACCCATTCAACTAAGTTCCATACGTAGTAGTCTAAGGGATTCAAATTTGGACTGTTAGGAAGACACGTTACTGTTAGCAAAGTACTTCGTATTGGAAGCCTCGGAAAGTATCCGTCGTATATTTAGTGTGTACGATTTGTATCCGAAGGTCTTTCTCGGCAATTCTACGTATCGTTGGCTCATTTTTACCCACAACTGACGCCAATTTTCGCAATTATCATCCTGGACCTACCGAAATCAGCGACTGAACCCCGTTCGACGACTGCAGGAGTTCTCTCTGTAATTTTTTTCAAGTGATTCTTTCTTACCGGCATATTGGAACGTTCATTAACCGTTTTAAAGCCGTATATTTGGTCTAAACGTCATTAATCGTTGATGTCGGGTATCTAGACACTGTTATTTCCGTTGCTGGCCGCCCGGCGTGAAGGTCTTTGATGATTGCTCTTAGATTATACTCACAATTTGTTTCAACATTGTGGCAATTTTGAAATTATGACCGTTTAATAAAAATATCAGGCTTTCTCAGACGCCAACAACAGCCTCTGTTGGAGGCACAATATGGTGGAAAATTGAAATTAAAATTTGTCCGGATTTTAGTGACGCGCTCTGTACAAGTGGTATGCTCACAGTTTCATAGGGAAGATCTTTTACTTCACGTTTTTAAAATTGCACTTTTTTATAGTATTATCTGGATGTAACTGAGGAACTGGATACATCAGAGCAGAATAATTCGGACACGGCTGGAGTAACCCATGTAAGGAAGCTGGACGCTATTGCATATAGGTCAATTGTTACCCGAAAGGGTAATTCTTGACCATTCCATCTACAGTGAAGTCCGTTTATAACGAACTCCAAAAAATCACTAAAAATGGTTCGCTATATCCGAAGTTCATTACAATGAATGATAATTATTAAATTAAATGAAAACGTTGAAAGGAAAATAAAACAAGTCACACTAAAGTTATTATTATATATGTTGCTACATATACGAGTATAAACGAAAGCATTAAAATACGTAGTTTATACAATAAAATCAGTAATTTTGGTTTGTACAATTTTACCTGAAAAAGGAATGGTGTTTATATAATTTTACACAAACTACTCCATATATGTCCAGCAACTTCACGTGATTCCAAAAAAAGTTTCAATCATTTTCTTAGTCATTTCTGAAATAGATGGAACATAAATATTATCTCCTTCTCCAAGCTCGTCTTCGTCGTCATTATCGCTTAAAATCTTTCCAGAAGTCACTGATATTACAATTTGATCGTCAGTTAATATTTCTCTAGGTATTAATTTATTATCACCATATACATATTCTTCAAAATTAAAGTGATTAAACATCTTTTTAATCTCGATCCACTGCACTTTGTTGAATGTCAGCATCGTAAACAAATTCTAGACAATCAGTAGGATCTTCTGGATGTTTTTCAATCCACTGAGTCAACGGTAGCTCATCATCTGAATCATATCTACATTCCTTCCTTAAAAATACGCCATGCTTAAAACAGTTTACAATGGTTTTTCTACTGAGTCTTTGCCAAGCCATATGGATAAAGTTTATAGCTTCCGAAAGAGTTACAGAAAAAATGTTACCTTTATCGATCGTCTCTAACATTTTCATAAGTAAAATCTTTCTATAATGACGTTTTAAAGAATGTATCACACCTTGATATATAAGTTGGAGCTTTGCACTTGTGTTTGGAGGCATAAAAACCAATTTTATTTGCTGTAGATCAACTTCAGGGTGCGATGGACAGTTGTCAATCAAAAGAAATATTTTTCTGCGCGTGAATTTTAATTCTTTGTCCCATTCGATCTTTCGTTTTTAAAAATTTCTGATGTCATCCAGGCTTTACTGTTTGATTCGTACTTTACTGGTAAATATTTGTTTTTAAAACACCTGGGATTGGCAGACTTTCCTATCACCAACAATTTTGTTTTCTCTGTTCCAGACATATTTGCAGTTACCAACACAGTAATCCTTACTTTTGATAATTTTCCACAAGCACAATTCTCTTCGACAAACTTTAATGTCTTATCAGGCGTCATCTGCAGTTTCTCCTACTATCTTACCCCCACTAATATTATGTCGCTTTTTAAATCGTTCAATCCAACTTTTAGAACAGTTAAACTTGGTGTTCTCTATTTTCCTTCCCAATTCACTAGCTTTCTCTTGTAAAGTATAGCCGGTAATAGGAACATGTTCATGTCTTTTTTGACTAAACCATTTAAGGAGTCCTTTATCGACTTGGTCATGTGTAGATTTTCTTACTTTTTTACAACTAAAGTTTCGTTTATCATAGAGTGATAAGATTTCTTGCCTCTTCTTCCATATGGTCGAAACAGATTTAGTTAAATTCAACTGTTTGCACACATCACTTTGTTTAACTCCATTTTCTATTTTCCTTATAATATCGTGTTTGTCTTTTAAAGTAAATGGTTTACGTTTTTGTGTACTCATTTTAAAATAAAAACTTAAACATTCACTTTGCTACTTTGATCAAATATGCATTAGAACCGCATAACACAGGTGAATTAAAAATAATACTGCTCAAACTAGCGACGCGGCGGAAACAAGTAGAATAGGGATTCCCAGCAAGTTCGTTATAAATGGACACAAAACATCCAAATTTGGTTCGCTTTATCCGGAAGTTCGTTATAACCGGGGTCGTTATAACCGATAAAAATATGCATTGGTCTTATGGAAGTTTTTTAGTGCATTATAAAATAGTTCGTTTCAACAAATTCGCTATAAACGGGTTCATTATAAGCAGACTTCACTGTATTTCCAAAATTATAAAATTTCAATAAAATGGACGCGTTATGACGACATTCTCCACACTGAGGCTGCCGTTACCACCGTACTGAATTAGGTGTCAAAATAGGACTCGAAGAAGTCTCTTGATATATTATTTAATTGTTACGAACGTTATAATAATGCTGAAGAAATAAAAACATTTTTAAAAGTATTTGTTGTTAATTCCTACTACAGCAACATTCTAGTTTCTTTTTCAACGACCTGTTTATTTATTGTATGCCTCGAGAGAGTGAGTTAGCAACTAGTGTGTAATCAATTCTCCAGATTTTGAAGCATCGCAACATTACACTGATATGTGTATCGTTAAAAGTAATCCAAATTTGCAGCATTTTCGACTATTTCTGATCCCTTGACTCACGAATTAACAACGTTTGTTTCGACCGAAAATCTCGACGGCATAATCTTGCCTTTTTCGAGACATAGACTGATGCCACCCATCAAAGTGGGTCCGCGGCGCCAGGCCTATCTTACCGAGGCGACCGATTTCTTTCTTGTATAATTAGCGGCGCTCCGAGGTCGCTCCGTACGTGGGTCTGCGGTGCACCAGGCCCGGCAACGATGATGGCCCGCCGGTCGGTCCCCCAACTGGTCTTTATCAAAATAGTGCTACCCACCTCCGGCATTTACCGATAACTTTATCGTACATTGGTACCGACTCACTAAAAGGCTTTTGGTGGATTGTTTTTTTTTTTCGTTCGTTTGTTTTGATGCTATTCCTGCTTAAGTGCATTTGGCGTCTAAATTCATTCATTCAAATTCAGGTTGTTTTGGTCGGAGAATTATAGCAGCTTGTTTTGTTGTGGGTTTTATTTATAAATGAATTGCGAATTACACAGATAAATATAATAAAGGAAACATCCTTTGCTCTGTAAATCTAATTAGGGGTTAATGGTGTTGTAGTGTATCCAATAATCGAAGAACAGGTCGAAATCATGCAAAAAAGCCTCTGGACTGGAACCAGAAGGGCTCCCAAGCAGACATCGAAACCATCAAAGAGGAGGCAGTTGCGGAAGGAAAGCCATGGTAACAAGTAAAGTCCTTAGCCTAAAATCGAGTCCGCTGGATACTTTTGTTGCGGTCTTATGTTCCCACGAATTGGAACTAAGAAGCACTATGATTCCGTTTTTTTTTTATTGTTCGTCTCCTCCACCTTTAACGATAATTCACAACAATTTTCACAGGCAGATATCGACAGGGATGTTGTTATATACAAGGTGCCCCATATGTATGGAATAATGATTCAATTTAGACCTATGCACTATAGGAATTTTTACCCCTTTTTTTGGCCAAAATTATTTACAGCCAAACGGCTGGACCGATTTTAATGATTTTTTTGGATTTGACTTTTGCAAGACTCTCAAGAGGGAGGGAGGAACCACTAAAGTTTTTCATACAATGAAAAAAAAAAGTAAAGTTAACTAAAAAATTAACTAACAATGATTTTCAAAAGAGGTTTAAGGGTTATAGGTTCCCGCATCCAAGATTTTTTTAGATATTTGATAGGTTATCTGGTTTTCTAAACTGTTTTTTAATAAATATTTTTTAGGGTGTACACTTACGTTTGAATATAACAGTAGAAATTCATTTTACTAATTTAAAGAAGTAACAAACAGTTATGTTTTAAAAATGATTTTATTCACAAATTTGATTTTCGAGTTCCAAATCGTCAACTACATTTAATACAGATGGGTTCAAAATGCCATTACTCTCCATTTCTTGATTTTCGTTTTCGGAATTTTCTTCATCTTTTTGACAATTTTCCATAAAACTTTGCTCCTCTGATCTCAGTAATTCGATTACTTCTGCTGAAAGCTTTAATTTGTTCTGGTGCTTGATGCGTTTATTCAACGAAAGACTGGAAATAAGCGGATCTGATGTGTCCAATGCTCGATTAAAAACGTCCGCCAAGTTGTTCACTCGGCTACTTTTTCGTGCATGAAGCAATCTATCGGATTTATATATTTTATGGCGCGATTCAGAGGCATCCTCACCAAAGCATCCAACTGGAAGCACAGTCGACTCAATAATTTGCCGCGAATGTACAAAAACCTTATGTACAGTTGCTGTCATTGGTAACCATGGATACTTCTGCATGAACATTGTGGCCGTTTGAAAACAAAATTCTTCAAATTTACTCGAATCTAAAGGAAGCTGACATGATAAACATATTAAAATGACTTTTAAATTATAAATGAGTTCTTTGTCTATGCCTGTAATTTCAGAAAATTTTAAATGTTCTTTGAACGCGCGCCGGGCCGTGTTACCGTCATTCGTACTCCCATAGCCACCAGTCTTAGGCTTATCAACGTGCAAACCAATTTCATCCCAAAATAACTGTTGGATGTCAGCCTTTCTTTTCGCAACTAAGGCTTTGTCAGCTTCATTTCTTATTTGCCACTTTTTAATGTGAATTTTGTACCCTGCATTCACAACAAATTCAAAAAAACGGATCCAGCAATGCAATGGACTTATCCCATACTTTAAGTTCTCTTCTTTA
This sequence comes from Pachyrhynchus sulphureomaculatus, assembly GCA_019049505.1. Taxonomy (NCBI): domain Eukaryota; kingdom Metazoa; phylum Arthropoda; class Insecta; order Coleoptera; family Curculionidae; genus Pachyrhynchus; species Pachyrhynchus sulphureomaculatus. The sequence goes on along the minus strand of CM032452.1, from coordinate 76,955,623 downwards.
GGTTTAAATTTGTGGTTTTGGAAATCTGTTATGCTCAGAAAATCCTTTGGTGTAGCACCGCATAATGAACACGTTTGACTAGACTAGATTTAGTTTCAGTCAAAATATTTAATACTTTGCCATCAATTAAAGTTAAGTACAATTTAAATTTAATGCATAAAGTTTTTGTTTCACCAAGCATTACTTCAAAAGAACTTAAGGAATTTATTTCTTCCTCTATATTTTTCTTTTCTTTCAAAATGATTTCTTTAGTCTCCTTTGTATATTCTAATTTTATTGGTCGACAAAATCTAATAGATTGTGGTGTACGATTGTTCCATAAAATATTTCCGGACGCTTCTATTAAACGCAAAGGTATAATTGTTGTGGCCAAAATAGAGGAGTCACAATTTTGAGACGAACCCGCCTTTTCAAACTGTTGTTTATAGTTTGTATAACCAGTACTACTGTCAAATCCATAACTGACAATGAGTTCGGCGTATAAAGTTTCAGTTTTTTTTGTTTCCATTAAGGTAGATATAACTTCCTCTTGCACTTTTATTATTCTTTCGGATGTATGCTTCAGTAACATTTCCAATGGAACTTTCGCTAATGTCTCAGTAACTATTACGCCGTCCGGTCTGCATTTATATTTACTACATGTAAGTTCTTTGTATAGAGGATATATATCGCAATTTCTTATTTTATTTTCAAAACTTATATTGCAATATTGCTCTTTTGAAAAGTTGTTTTCTAAAAGAAAGGCTAGTCCTTCATCAGGAGATAGCTTAGTTGGTGTTGCTGTTGAAATTATTTTCCGTACTTTCGCGGCTGTAGTCGGAGTACTGACAGCTTCTTTTAAAACAACTGCTAAATCTAATTGGTTACATTTACGAGCAGCCGCAGATGCAACAAGAACCAGGGGTTCAACTTCATTATTTTGATCTTTAGAGATTTCTGCTGCAACTCTTCTTTTTGTTCTCTCAGATTTTTGGCAGAAAGTTAATTAATTGCGGTCGTCCACTTTTTGATTTAGTGGAGGCACACTGCGTTTTACGTTTTTTTTATCGAAGTATTGCCTTCAAGCCAAACAGCATGCTGTTTTTTTTTTTTCGAAAAGTTTCAAAATCCGACCACTTTTACGCCACTTCATACTCATATTTGAACAAAATATTCGTGACCGCTCCTTTAAATATTGTTCAAAGTTTTCGGAACAATCACTCTCAGCAATGTATGAAAAGAAATGAGCATAAATAGCGGCTCTTTTGTCAACTTCGTTGTGTTTCTCTCGCCATATATTGAATAACTCTCAATTTGGCACGCAGTAGTCAGCTGAAAAAAATGCATTTTTTTAAAAAAGTAGCAGATAGTAGCAGCTAAAATATATTAAATTCGGAAGATAAATGACTGTCCTAGAGGACTATTATGGTGTTATGTCTATCATGTGCTATCATTTTTTTGTAAGTATAAATAAAATTTCAATTCACAATTCCATTAGTTCATCTTAAGATCACTTCAAGTTTTCCCATTTAATCGATCTAATAGATGAGTTCACCAACATTTCACTATATAATATTAAAGTACTTACCTTCGGCTTTATTTTCCATTTTTTAATTTTCAAAAACTATAAATTTTTATTACGAAAATTTTTGTTAGAAACTGTCAGAAAATTCACTGCACTCAAAAGTTTTTTGAAAACTAATTTAGAAATCGCAAGCAAAACAACTGATAAAGTGACTGAAAATCAATTTTGTCAAATAATTTAAAAAGATATGCCTACTTTGCTGTTTTTTTTTTTTATATTAAAGCAAAAAAAAAAATAAACTGCAAAAATTTTAATTTTTACTTTTGGCCAAAAAAAGGGGTAAAATTTCCTATAGTGCTATGGTATGTTAGACAAATAATATCTAGAATTTTTAGTAGGACTTAAAAATAAAATAATATACAGGGCTTTACATTTAAAAAAAAAATCAAGATGGCGTAATTTCTTTGAACTGGCAGTTCAAAACATTTTATTGTCAACGTCAGCATGTGCGCCGTATAACACCCTATAACTTTAATTTAAACATTTTTTTGATACACTAATTAATAAATGCTGTGGAATCATTATTCCGTACATATGGGGCACCTTGTTGTTCTTGTCAAGGATTTCCAAGTGCTCGGTCAGCTGTATTCTCATTCCTCCATATGCTCTTCGCCATCTCTCTAATGACTTATTCAGATAAATTTTCAATAATGTAGGAGACAGGCCGCAACCCTGTCTGACACCCTGCAACCCTGTCTGACACCCTTCGTTACAGAAAAATTTTCGGAGCGAATGTTTCCCAACTTTATTCGGGGACGTGACTGGTCGTACAGCTGTTTAATTGCTTACATGTATATTAGGTGCAAAATAATGTAAACGCACACAAATACAATATAAACTTATTAATTATCCAACAAAGCAGCGTGAATAAAGCTGGGCGCCCCGTCTGGTAAACATTTATCGCCTGCAGGCGCCACTGTGGTATTTTCGTTGTATATGTACTTAAGTTTTGTTGAAAACTTCGTTGGCGGGTCTATATTTACTTTAACATCTAAGGTGGGATGAGGTAGAAATTTAGACTCTAATATCTACCTACAATTTAAAAAATGGATACTCACTGCTAGTTTTCCTTCATTAAATAAAAATTATGAGGAACTTCGAGTCTCTCCTCACTCTGGAATACAAAAAATGGGATTGGTTTACACTACTATAGTTTTTTTTATGACTGAAAGCGTTTCAGAACATCCATCATTTGGACAGATAATATTATTTAACTGCTCAAGAGTAGAATTTTATCAATTTCACTAGATTCCCAGGTTTAGCCACCACTAGAATGTCGGTCAAGTAAGAACGGTCACGTTTTTGTCCATTAAAAAATTTATTTTTTTAATAGTTTCTTACATCATTCGACAGTAAAGGATTGTCAATATTCTGGACTACTTCCAGAATATTCACCTTTGCTACAACTGAATTTAATATATAATTCTTTCACTTTTTGTCGGTGTCATCACCTCCTTTAACCCCCCAAATCCTTTATATCACCTCAGTGTATGTTGTTTAAGATAAAATAGATAAAATATCAAAAAATGGCATTGTCCCAAACAACATCGCGTCTATAACTCATTTTTAAGGTTATGTTCAGAGTAAAATCAAGTGTTATAGCTCATTTTAAAGCTAATAGATGGCACTTTAAAATGACAGCGGGGCCGTACGAAAATTTCAATTTTAATAGGCGTTTATCGCAGGCGTTTAAATAGTTTCAGGTAAGCAGGAAGCAAGCAGTCGGTCAAGTAAGAAAGTGTCGCCCGCGCGTGGTTCATTAAAAAAGTATTTATTTAAAAGTTTTTTACATCATTCGACAGTAAAGAATTGCCATTCAAATGCTAATAATTCAGTCGTTTGTCCAGTCCCCATCAGCGTGATGATCGCTCGACATCTTCGGGGCATACTTTCGACGAGATTTTCCATGTATTCTTGGGGCAAAGATTTCCAAATTGCCCGAATTTGCCGGGCCAGCTGCTTCGTTGTGTACACCTTTTTACTACCAACGTTCTGCTTGATGTATGAGCACAGGTTCTCGATTGGATTTGCACTGGGCGACTGGAATGGCCAATCTGGTGTGACGATACCGGATTCGCCTTTCCACGTTTTACTCCGATGTTTGGAGTTGTTATCCTCTTGAAGTATCCACTCCTCATTTTTATCGGTAAATCACCGTTTGGCAAACGGTACTAATGCCTTCTTGTCAATTTGGAGCATTTCTTTAGCGTTCAAATTGTAGATAACGATGAAGAGTCTCGCAAAACCTTTTTCCGAAATATATAGCCAAACATGAATCTTCACAGGGTGTTTCACGGTGCGCTGATCAATTGGTGGAAATTGACCAGGCTCGTGGGACCATAACGTAACTCCAAAATGAAAGTTGATCGGAAAAAATTACATTGCTCCAGTCTCGATCTGTTTTCCTCTGCCCATGCGAGTCGTTTCTTTCCGTGTTTTTTGCTCAGCCATGGTTTCTTGATTGGACTCAGCCACTTGTTAGCCAGTATGAGAGCAAATCGTTCATATATATATATATATATATATATATATATATATATATATATATATATATATATATATATATAAACCTTTCTTTTTAAGTTCTTGCGCGCTTGGCGCAAAATTAATTGAGGATTTCCTCTTGGACTACGTTCTGGTAGATTCTCAAAATTTTTTAACAGACTGACAGTACCATTTCACCCACTTGCTAAAGAATGCCCTCGCATTGCCTATATACTTAGCAGCTGCTGTAGGCGTCATTCTCGGACCTTAATAGATTACGAGAAGGCATGTGATAATATGAAGCACGACAAACTAATACATTTGCTGAAAACAGACTGCATTAGGCGAGAGGCACATAAGGATTATAAAAAACCTGTATTGGAAGCAGTCAGCTCAAATAAGGATTGGAAACATGAGGGCATCTAACATACAATTTCTGAAAGGTGTCAGACAGGGGTGCATATTATCGCTACTCATTTTTATTTTATATTAGGAATCTTTTCCGGGAGGCCCTAGAAGATACAGATATGGGAATCAAGATAAATAGGAAACCTATTAGCAACATCCGGTATGTTGATTGCTAATGATGAGAAAGAATTACAATGCATATTGGACAGAGTCAATAACAGCTAAAGCTATTATAGACTCAGGATAGATATAAAGAAAATAAAATTTATGGTCATTAGGAAGATAAACATCGACAATGTTAGGCTTCGAATAGGAAAACAAGACATAGAAAGAGAAAAGAGAAATGATTCCCTTTCCACAAGGATTACAATAACCTAAAAAAAAACGAAATTTCTTTGACCAACTACAAGTTATAGGCGACACGTTTTTATTGACCGACACGTCTTTACATTAAAGTTTGAAATTTTTGTCAATACTTGTGTAACATATACGTTATTTCAAAAGTTTATTGCTCAAGGTATCCACACTAGGGAGGTCTACGGTAGTAAAAAAAATCAATCTCAAGAAACCATACCTTTCTGTCTCCGCTCATATCAACAACCAAAACTTGTTTGAAACAAACGGCGTGGGTATCGATCGTCTACTTAATGGAACGTACCCGACGCGGTCCTTATCTCGTAAAGCTTTTAAAATAGAATATAGCAAGAAGAGTATCAAAAAGTTTTTGACAAAAAGTTAAGAGCATTTGGAAATAATTGGAATGATAAAACCTTATATTGGAAAAGAAAGTGTAGGATAGGTAGGTAGTTAATGTTTGCTGTGGGAAAAGTCCCCGAAAAAAATCTAACGCCTCTTAAAAGGACCACTGAATACATTTTTATTTTGTTCTTTAATACCTTAGTCGTGTACCATTTGTCGTATTTTTTGAAGCCTCTTCTAATACCAATAATAAAAACAACAGACCAGTTTAGGCGACATACACAGGGTGGAGAAAAAAAGGTGTGTAATCAGTGGCGATTCTTTTTAAGATTTCATTGAAATCGCTTTGAAAATAATGTCCTTAAAGAGTGAGAAATAACGCTTTTGAGACGAGAAATAGCATTACTATATTTCTTATAGCTGAGGCGTAAACAACAAATAAATCAAACAAACATTAGAATAAAACCGTACTAATCCTACGTGGGTGGGACATACTAAACATATAACAAGAGTTATTAACAATAATTACGTACTAATTATGTAGTACTAAAAGAACTGTTAAAATTCATTGACAGAAAATAATATATCGCATGTAAATAAATAGGATTATAGAATTAATCCCCACACACGGTTCTAAAATGGTAAAAACCCATAAAATTCAATTAGAGTATTTTTAACAAATCTAACATGGTCTCTAGGTGTTTGATTTAATAAAAACATAAATTTTAGTGCTGTTTTAATATGCAAAATAGATGGGTTTCGCCGTTTTATGACTGTTTTACTGGATTTTGAAATGAAGTAATTTTTAAAAGTTTAAGGAGCAGCGTGTGGGTCGGTAGTTATTAGGGAGTAGGGTTGGAGTTTCAGACACAAATAGACAAAGTGTATCATTCATAACATCGTTTCCCGCGAATCAATGATCCATAAAAAAACTTCACCGAATACGGTAAGGATAAGTAAAAAACACTTAACAGATTTCTAACCATCTCTTATAGAACAAAAAGTAATCTTCCCTTTCAAATTAATGTTTCCTTAAAAACGCGTGCAATATATACGAGGCTGGTTTGAAAAG
>CM032452.1:76926896-76944396 GCA_019049505.1 Pachyrhynchus sulphureomaculatus | reverse complement strand
TCTGGTAATTATAATTAGTAATCGTAGTAATGGATCTGTGGTAAAAGGAATTCCCTTCTGGTAGTAGAGTATACTGCGTATGGGCGTATGGTCTCTGACGATTACACTGCCTCATCAAACTTACCCTCCAGAATTATATAAAAAGATTAGCTTTTACTTCATTTTGGGTTCTTCTTCTTTTCAACTCCGCCTGGGGTATAACCGGGTGGTGCATTGGGTAGCCACTCGACTATCTCAGCCCGTCCTAAGCCCGGATAAAGTAGAAAGGTCCGTGGGCAGGGCCAGCAACCTACCCACAGTACATACAACATCAATCCCGCTAAAAATACTGATAGTAACCTCGGAGCTGGACGGATTAAAAGGATGACGACTAAGCAATGGACTAGGAAAAGACAAAATTTGGGAAAACAAACACTAAGAATAGCGACGTGGAACGTGATGTCATATAAAAAGATTAGCTTTTACTTCATTTTGGGTTGTTCCACTTAATTATCTAATAATTTATATGTTTAGCCCAGTCGCCAGGGGTTTTGAGCTCTCATTAATTGATAACAGGCTGTATTTTAGCAAACAGGTAACTTTTTGGACGTAGAATACGAAAAAAAGTTTGCTAAAGTTTGATGTAAAAATTTGGATTTTTGGTAATATCTCGAAAACTAAAAAAATATATCGAAATACCAAAGCACCACGTGAAAGAGCGGGAAATTTTACAAAATCGTATATTTTTTTTCCAGATTTTTTTTTATTAGCGTGAGAATTTATTAAAAATTCGCATAGGTGATTCAAAAAGTGTTAATTTGAGAGTCTACGCGCATCGCTCGAAGGTTAATCGATATTACTTATCTTTAGAGCATAAAAAGAAAATGAAAAGATAGCTTTTTGAAGAGGAGACTTTCAACTTTCCGATACTAATAGTTTTTATTTTTGTTGCTTCAAAATTTGTAAAACTTAAAACGAAATTTTTGTTTGCAGGATTTTAACGTGCATACAGTAAATTACAAATATTTAATAAAATATAGTATTGAAAAAAAAATCCTTGGGCATATATCATTATTATACCTTAAGTTTCAATATAAGTATAATTAAAAATAAGTACATTGTCTGTGTTATTTAAAAAATGAGTTTTAAAATATGAAAATTTGCCTGCTGTAGTGCACCGCTGGCAATTTTACGTTCCGTACGAAATAGTCAAAGAAAGTGGGACAATTTTTTTTAGTTACAGGAAAAAGTATACTTGATATTAAAAAATCATTAAAAACTCAAAAAAAACTTTCTTTTTTTTTGTAATTTTGCTCTCAAATAACCGGTCAAGTGCAAGTTGAACTTGCGCAATTAGTGTTCCGTACGTTGACTGCTTTTAAAATAAAAAATTTTGGTTACGGAGATATAAAATGATCAGTGACTTCACAAAACACACCCCAAATGAGTTTTCAACAAAGTTTGTTTCCAATCTTTACTGAAATCTGATGACCTTAAAATTTTTGTTTTTTTTAAATACCAGAAAAATTATTAAAGGTAATGCACTCGTGATAATTTTCGTTCAATCTACACCCCGTGGAGAATATTCCGGAATTTTTTCAAAATTTTTTGATAAGTACTTTTCGAGATAAGGCCCGGGACAGCGATTTTTCGCGATTTTTTAAAAATAATACAAAGAAAAGTGCGCGCAAGTATTACATTATATATACATTTTTTACTCGTGTTTTCACAAGCTTTCATTTGACACCACACTCGATGACCTAGTAAAAAAATTTTTTTTCACTTCCGATTTCACCCCCCAAAACTAACCCCTTAAGTCAAAATTTGACTCTCAAAACTACATGGCTCTGATGAGGCCATCAATTCCTATATTATTACCAAATTTCAACTTTCTATGTCAAATAGTTTCGGAGAAAATCGGGTGTGACAGACAGACAGACAGACAGACAGACAGACAGACACCGAAGTGATCTTATAAGTGTTCCGTACGGAACACTAAAAAGTGTTCATGATATATATGTATTTATTGCTTCTTATTAATCATACAACTTAAACTTAAAATAAGAAAAATATTTAAACGTGGGAAATGAAAGATAAAAGTATAAGCTTTAAGTATAAAGTATTTATATTTCATAAACATCCAGGTACAAAGAAAATACAAAAATTCTAAATTACTGGAAGAAATTAAATGAATTACGTACTCTGGCCGTCCTATTGGATCCGCCATTTTGAATTTTTCAAATCTGTCATCGGATTCTTAATCTATCTACCCCGAGAAACCCCTTAATAGCTAATTTCAAAATATTTAACGGTTACAGTTAACGTTAATTTAATCATAAATGAAGGACCAGCCATTTTATTTTTATTTTTTTTTTCAATTACGGTAAAACTAGGAAACTACAATCTATATACTATTTTTTTGTAAAGTCTCCCGTTCTTTCACGTGGTGCTAGTAGTTTTTCGATATTTTTTTTATTTTTAGAGATATTTGCGAAAACCCGAATTTTTCATTTTATTTTCTATTTTGTAGGCTTGGCGTACACTTCGGAGCAGCAAACTTTTTTTTAACGTATTCTACGTCTAAAAAACTACCTGTATGCCACAATGTAGCCTGTTCGGATGTATTTAACGAGAGCTTTTCGTCAAAATTTTTCTCTGACGACTGAACTAGTTGTTTTCGCAGCACTTTTGAAGCTCGGAAAATATTCTATTAAGATAATTCCTTTTTAACATAAATAACATTTTTTCACAAACTATTAAGCACGTTTAAATCCCCTGGGTCAGAGTTTATGGAGATAAATTGCTCCGATTCTTTTGCTTTTTGCTGAAGTTGTTCCTCTGGAACTATTACGATATTATATAGCAGACCTCAATGCAACATACGCAGGTATAGCCTGTCCCAAAATATAAGATCCTCGTTTTTGCCGTTTTAAGTGGGCAGTATAAAAATTCTGACCTTTTGTTTATGATAGGTTGCAGAGATGGACTTAAGAATTTTACAAGAGGGAATATATAGTATAAATAAAAATATATTTTAACTTAAGCCTAATTCGGTTTCACTATCCCTGTCATCAGCTGAGGTAATTATCATTGGTTTTATATTATTTACATAAATATATGAATCTTCAACTTTAACAACGTGCGGAATGGAATTCTTCCAGCTTTCACAAGGTATATCATTTATAACTTTTTTACTAATTCAACCACTGACACGCTTAAAGTAGGAGAAACATTTTGTGCCCTTATTTTTGATTTAACTTGATGCCAAATATGTTCAATTGGATTAAACACACAATAATACGGAGGAAGCCGCAAAACAGTGTGTCCCATTTTCTCAGCCATACTATTACAAACATTTTTTTTTTTCAATTTATAGTCTTTAAAAACTTCCAAAAGATCACTTTTTTTTATAACCAAAGTCAAAGTAAATGTCATTTCCTAACATATATTCCTATATTTCCGATTTGGTGTTGGCTGCATTAGGAACCTTATTTAGTAGGCGACTATGGTAACTTGCATTGTCCATAACTATAACACTCTGTTCGGAAACATTTGGCAAAAGGGAATTTTGATACCAATTTTCAAAAAGTTCTGCGGTCGTGTCTTCGTGATAGTCCAAACTAGAATCTTTTATGTTTTTTGCAGATAATAGTAGACAATTTGAAACCCAGCCCTTTTCAGATCCAGCATGCAAAATGGTTTTTCGTTTACCTTTATTTGAAGGTGCGTTAGTCTGACATTTTGTACTGCTGTCAATCCACCCTTTTTGCACAGTATCAAGGGTATCGAACCATGTTTCGTGAAGGTAATTTATTGGTCAATTCTCTAGTCAATACTTTTTAATTTCTTGTAAATAAGTATGTCCCAAGATTCGTAATCTTTGTGATTCCATCACTACTTGCCTTTTGCTGATTTTTCGGAACGTGAATCCCATTCTTAAGAGAATTCTGTGAAGGGTTGATCGGCCACAATGTATATTGGTCCCGTCCTACACCAGTCTTAATTTTATTTTGTTTAGTGTCGGCACCAACTGCGCTTCAAACATAGAATATATTTTTCTCCTGATGACACACATGATGCATTTGAAAATCTTTCCGTTTTTTCCTGTTCCTAAGTGATGGTTTTCCTACAATACCCTTAATCGTAGAAATTGGGGTTTTTGTTAGTTCACTGGTTTCTTGCAAAGCACTTTGTTTATTCAAATTTCTTTTTACCAAACTGTCGTAAACATTTTTCACTATTTGTTTAGCGTCAAGTGATAAATGTTTTCTCTTGCGATAGCCACTATTGCAATTTTCCCACGGACGCCACATAATTAAAATAGACCCGTTACGTTGTAAGTAAAACTAAAAATAAAAATAATAAAAAGTATCTTTCGAATCTTAATGGGGACCTGTGGTCATTAGGCCTATATTATCAAACACTTAAAGGGCTCCAAACCGGGTTGCCAGGTAGTAAATTTATAGGTAAAAATAGATCCAATATGATTGCAGGTGCAAGTGAGGGCGGTATACAAAGCAGGTAAAATAAAAATACGTTTATCGTAATAGCTGGCAACTATGCACAAAACCATAATAGCGTCATTTATTGCCCCATTGAACAAGCAAAAAGGCAGGATCTTATATCTCGGGATTTACTTTAAATCCTAGTAAAAGGCAAACGGGAGAATAAATGCATTATTTAGTTATAGACCAAATACTGGTTTTATTACCAATATATTTACTTTTTTAATAATTAAAAGGATTGTAGGTGTTCAGGCCAGACATGTTAAATTAGCTAATAAAAGTTAGCGCCGGTATTTTACCCGAACAGCCGTAACAGAATAAACAACATTCTACGAAAAAAATTATGGCTAAACATTCGTAATATTTGCATATAAATTATAACCTCAATTCGTGGGCCCACTTGAAGGAATTTTCATTCATTTAGTGGCGCCTGACGCCTACGCGTACAAGTTACAAGTTACCTTTTACGAAAATACCTAAATATGAATGTAGATGTATCGGCAGTTGTTGCATGTGTGTTGTTAATTAGGGCTTTTACGTTTATTTTTAACGTTCTATCGTTTTAATATGCAACATTTAGCGTTTTCAATTACAACTTCCCATAACCCTTCCGAATGAAGTAAGTAAATTTCCACGGAACCACATAGTTTTGCATAGTACACGATCCCCTTCAGCTCTCTGTCATAAAAAAAAATGAATCCTCTCTTCCAAATTAATATTTCCTTAAAAACTTGTGCAAGATATACCTTATTTTGACGAAGGCAACGTATTGCCGAAACGTAAAAATATTATGATCACATAAATGTATTTTTGTTATCTATCTAACCTGAACTCTAAACCCCAAGAATCATAGATATATATATATATATATATAGAGATAGATATATATATATATATATATATATATATATATATATATATATATATATAGAGAGAGAGAGAGAGAGAGAGAGAGAGAGAGAGAGAGAGAGAGAGAGAGAGAGAGAGAGAGAGAGAGAGTCTTCTTGACCGAGAGAGAGAGAGAGTAGTGAGAGAAACAGCAGTATTTATGTTCTTGGGGTAAGCGGTCTTTGGAAAAAGAACTAAAAAGTTTTTAACACCTTTTTAGCTACGCCAAGCTTTCGAAAATATTTCATTTTCTTCATCAGGGCTACAATTATAGTAGATTATCAGTATTTTTGAGATTGAAAGTAAAGAACAATCCTATTTTATATGTAACATTAAAGTACTTACTGCTAAGTGGTGTATTCAAAAATTATTCTTTGTGGGGGCACTTTATTACACTTATTCATCAGAAAATATATGAGAAAAACTCGACATAATCCTCTCTGGGAAATATAATATGCTTTTACTTCATTTTATTAGTATGGTACGAAGAATTGTGTGGTTCTAAAGTGATTTTAATTTATAAAGGCCTTTTTTGCTATGTTTTCTTGTCATTTTGCTAAGGGCAGTGTGTTTCTATCTCTTAGTTAGGTTGTGGTTAACTTATATTTCAAAGTAGAATGACGTTGACATTTTGTTTGTTTTAAAATTGGAAAGCTAGTAAAAATTAGTGGGATTATTATTAAAGAGATATGTCAGATATGTTGTAAGAGTTTTCATTTTGACTGCCTATTTCTAGTAGATTGGACAAAATTAAACTCAGATCTTCAATGTCAGTTTTTTTTATTGCTCGAGTTGGGTTCAAGGTGGATTTCCACCATCTCCCAGAAGATTCTCCTGCCGAGATTTCTCTCTTTACATAGAATTTTGGTTTCGGCAAAATTAAATTCATGTGAGACACCTAAACAAACAATTGAATGAAGAGAGACAGCAAATAATAAAACTCCCTATATTTATATATATATATATATATATATATATATATATATATATATATATATATATATATATTTTTATTGGTCTAGCACACGTGCTGCAGGGAAGTCCCTAAAGCGCTCCAGGAGCGGCACGAGTGCGGAAAAAGCGATTCACGTTGTTCTTGAATCGCTGTAAATTGTACTCGGTGGGAAACACAGCGCTGGGCAAATTATTCCAAAGGGATGACGTTCTCCATATAAAAGATTGCTTGAAAAGCGTCGTACGCGGAGTAACAAGCTGAACCTCATACGGATGCGAAGCACCAGCGCGACGTGTATTTCTAACATGCACCGCTTTGGGAGGAATTAAGCGGGCTACATCCTTCGAACACTTTCCATGAAAATACTTGTAGAACAGACTCAAGTCGCCAACCGTTCTTCGATGTTCCAGCGAATCAAGGCCGCCGGTCAATTCCGGGTCCCCAATCAGACGGACCGCTCTTCTCTGAACAGAATCCAACAAATGCAGTGTATGCATTTGTTGGATTCTGTTGTATGTATGGGAGCAGTATTCCATAGTTGGTCGAATTTGAGCTTTGTAAAGAATTAACAGTTGCTGTGGGGTGTAAAGCTTTCTGGTTCTAAATAATATTCCCAACTTTTGAGGAGCTCTCCTTGCTATGCCTGCAACATGTTCATGCCAAGACATATTTGCTCCCAAACTAACGCCCAACAAATTGAGCGACGATGCTAGGGGAATGGAGTGCCCCGACATAACTATGTCGGGTTCAGCAACGTTAACTTTTTTAGAAAAAACTGCCGCTTGGGTTTTTGTAGCGTTAAATTCCACTTGGTTACTGTCACCCCAAGATAGAATTTCTTCCAGGTCTTTGTTAAGTTGAACGACCTCCTGCTGTCTGCGGATATTCGCCTGAGCAGCCGATGTCCGAGCGTTCAAGGTGAATGAAGAGACAAGCGTACTGTCATCTGCAAAGCTATAGATTGGATTCCCGATCTTTTCCAGCAGATCGTTAATGTAAATGAGAAAGAGAGTAGGAGACAGTATGGAGCCCTGGGGCACACCGGCGTTGATAGTGAGGGTGTTAGAAAGAAAATATATATATATATATATATATATATATATATATATATATATATATATATATATATATATATATATATATATATATATAGGGACTTACGAAAATAGTTTATTATATTTAAATAGGTGATTCCTTTACTTATTAATATGATAATTTGGTGAAACAATAAAATTTTCAAGTAGCAAACAACAAAAATTGGTGCTAAATAAGAACATTTTGACAAAAAAATTTTTGATATAAGAATTTTAAATATTTATCAGAAACAAGTTAAACTTCCAGCCAAATCTAAATTTCTTGCTATTATCAATAGAAAACCTTACCTGAATAAACTATTGTGGATTATGCTGTTACAACAAACGACGTCTCAGTAACAAAAACCAAATGCCCCACTTCTTGATTTAAAAAAAAGTTGCTTTTAACAACCCTTAAATGTATCAAATAATCCACTGTTATTAAAACCGAAACGCCATATTAAGAAATTATAAAATGTAGTTTTATAAAAATATTAATAAAATGCGGGCTGTACTACCTAAACAAATGTTTAAAACAGAATTGTGTTTGTCTTTACAACCGCACTAGATGAGGATCACTAACTATTAATGGCTTTAAAGTAGTCGTGACATTTAGAACACCACGCAGCCAGTGATCGACAACGATTGGGCCGGAAGGAAATATTTCTTTATTAAAACGGCCATTTTGTATGGAAGTGAATAAAAATTATATTTTGTATCGTTTTACACGGCGTCATAAGGAAACTACAATAAAAGTTAAACATTGTTTTGAAAGGACATGTAGTGATTATAAGTGGGTGTAAAGGATTGCAGCTTTCGATAGAAAATTGTTGGTGGTTAGTAGGGTGTAAAGTATTGCAGCTTGAGCTAGAAAATTGTAGGTGGTTAGTGTTGTGTGTATAGTATGATGGTGCGTTTAAAACACTTATCTTTAGAAATAAGTGATTTCTTTAGTTTCAGTTTCTTTTTTTTGATCCGAAAAAAGTATTTTTTTTTAAAATTTGTAATAAAATAAAATAAGAAATTTTTTAAGCGTGCTAAGATTGTAATAATCCAGGTTATTATTAAAACTGACCTCAATTATTTTTGATATTTGTATCATTGGCGTATATGCTGAAAAAACATAAATCTTAAGAAAACTATTACAGATGGAGGAGATCTGTTAGCAACAGTAAAAAAAGCGATTTGGAGAAAATGCAGGCTGCCAAGTTTAAATCTGTCCTGTCCAAGAACAGTCCCGATATTCTAAGAAAAATATATTGATTTTTGCTTTGTGCAGTAACAAATAACAATTAGGATACAAACATTTTTAGTTGACATCAGGAAGAATATTCTACCTAAAATGTTCTAAGATAAAGACAGTAATAAATTATTTTCGAACAGCTCAAATCGCCTCAGTTCCTTGTTATCCTAAATCTAATAAAAACAATACTTTTCAACGTTTAAAAATACCATACGATAATATAATATTATCACTACCACTAAATTATTCGATTAACATTTTTATCAAAGTTATATTCATCATCACCAACATCATCAGTAAAAATATTGATGTGAAGATCTTAGCAGATCATCTGAATACAAAATGTGAATGGTAAATTTTATTAGAAACACCACAAGCTCACTGGTTTGTTCTCACTTAAAAATAAAAAGTAAATTTTTTTATCTCTGTAAGGATACTTTATCTTAAGCTTTTTCCCCTAATACAGGGGTGTCGTTCTTACACCATGTCTGAATAGCATTCTATTTAAATTATTTTAGATACTTTGTAGCACTGCCCCGAAAAACGTTCATAGGTAATTAGACTTTTACCCCTGGTGAGGTTCATGACAAACTGACCTCAATTATTTTTGATATTTGTATCATTGGCGTATATGCTGAAAAAACATAAATTTTCAGAAACCATTTTCTCGTAAATTATAGTGAAGTGCTATTTATTACAATTTTTTTGCAGTCCCACTTGACAAAAGGGTTTATGGGTTTAATAAACTATTTTCACAACACTCTGTATATATATATATATATATATATATATATATATATATATATATATATATATATAGTGAGTTAATTAAAGAGAGACGACAAACGCCTGGAAATATTTTGCAAAAATAAATGATTTTTTTGTGAAATTTTGCAAACAACTATTGACAAAAAGATCCTAAGTGATTCACTGATGTTGCTAAAGATTGTTAGCTTTTGTAACCGTTTGTTTAATTGAAGAAAAACAATGAGGTGAAATTTTAACCTATAAGTTGTGTGTTTAACACATTATTTACTAGGAAATTTTTAATTGTTAAGAAGAAGCAAATTGTTTGTTTCTTATTTAGAGGCATGCAAATAATAAACTAGTCAACTTATTGTAATCCCATCAGACAGACCGACAGAAGCGGTGATAAAAACTTAGAGACATCTTTAAGTTAGCTTTACATGTTACATTGGAGATTAGTTAAGCAATTCTATTAAGAGCTTCTTAGAATAGCAATGAAAAGTTCATGTTATTTTTAAAAACCTCGACCAAAAATGCCATATTTTCTACGAAATAAGATCGCATCGCCAAACCAATTAGCACCAGAAATTCAGAAATTTGGTCATTCGAAAAAATTTCTACCTACTTTTAAGCGATTTTAGGAATTTCGAACGAATTTTTTTTATACTTATAAGGAAATAATTTTCAAATACATCTATCTTTATAAATGTTACGACACGGCTAGAAAAAATGGGTCCTATCTGAGGTTAAGATCTTCCCAACGCTTGATGTGATGTCAGTTGAAGAATGTCGGCTGAAGAAACAGTTAGGTATATAGGAATGGACAAGGATCGTTTGCACCAATCATTAAGTAAAAATTAAAATACGTAACAACATGAAAACAAACGCTCGAAGTATTTGAAATGTGCCATGTTGTCCCATCCACGCTCTCTATTTATCATGATCAAAATTAGAAACGACGAACCTTTCAATCATTTCTATATATCGCTCCGAATTAACAGCTGTAGTGTTGCCTCTGTCATCCTCAAATAAGTACAGATCGATTATTCCACGTGGATTTTTCGGACTCCGATAAGATAATTTGTTTTACTGACTTTTCCATCAGTTAAAAGAATACGAACCATGTCGTTTCTTCGCCGAACGATTAGATAAAATTACTCAATTGTGCGGATGGTCTTCTACGAACCCCCATCCATCGGATGGTACCGGCCCACTCGAATTCCAGACGTGAATTCTGAGAACGCGGCCGGTCGGTAAATGGATGCATCAGGCTCGTCCGTCGGCCCTAATGATACACTAGCGCCTAATGACGGGCCTGCAACTGGTCCGGATCCCCGGGGCCCTGGCGCCGCCGTTCGTCGTTCGAAAATAAAACACGCATCAAAATTGGCCACCCTTTCACGACTGACTACGGTGTGTTTAAGGTTCTTGTGCGATTTTGATTGTGCATATTAACATATACAATATGAGAATAATGGTCAGTTTGTAAGGCAAATTAGTCAAAATTTTTCTAAATAGCAGCACTTACAGGTCAGGCGGCACTATTGTTAGAATGACTGCTGAAAAAGCCGACAAGTTAGCTGAATTTTTTCCTTCACACTTGAGTAGAGATTTCCAGACAAAAACAGCACTCACTATACCCAGTATTCAATTAAAAATGCCATCCATCATCTTGTTCTGAATGCCCGCAAAGTGAAAGTGAGAGATATAGCTGACATCACTCATTATAGTACTATCATTCTTTATATTCTCATTTATAAGACCCACGAAAGTTCTAGGAGGAGACAGAAGTGACAAAATATTTTTCAATACTTAGAAAAAATCTTTTACTTGCGTCAGTAAGTTCATAAGAAAACTATTACACATGGAGGAGATCTGTTAGCAACAGTAAAAAAAAGCGATTTGGAGAAAATGCAGGCTGCCAAGTTTAAATCTGTCCTGTCCAAGAACAGTCCCGATATTCTAAGAAAAATATATTTATTTTTGCTTTGTGCAGTAACAAATAACAATTAGGATACAAACATTTTTAGTTGACATCAGGAAGAATATTCTACCTAAAATGTTCTAAGATAAAGACAGTAATAAATTATTTTCGCACAGCTCAAATCGCCTCAGTTCCTTGTTATCCTAAATCTAATAAAAACAATACTTTTCAACGTTTAAAAATACCATACGATAATATAATATTATCACTACCACTAAATTATTCGATTAACATTTTTATCAAAGTTATATTCATCATCACCATCATCATCAGTCTATTCCATCCATGGTCGGATGCAAGCCTCCCCAAGTTGTCTCCGAGCTCGGTTGCTTGCCTCTTGCATCCAATCGTGTCCTGCTAATCTCTTTATGTCATTCGTCCATCTTGTCTGTGGTTTATCTCTGCATCTTTTATGTTCTCTAGGTCTCCATTCAACCATACGGCTTGTCCATCTGTTATCATTCATTCTTGCGATATGCCCAACCCAATATATACATATATATATATATATATATATATATATATATATATATATATATATATATATATATTATATATATATATATATATAGGTTATACTAACATCAAATAAATGCATTTCATCAATAATATTACTATCGTCAGAGTCATAATAAAGGAATTTTAGGTTGACTAGCTAGAAAGAGTATATATACACATTTAGACACTCAAGTTGTTTGTTTTCATCCCTTTTAAGGGTGCGAAATCAAAAACTAAGCGCAGAAATATGTTTAGTATCCTCGAAAGCCTCCCGAGTATGAATTTTCTAAATTTTTTCTGACGTTATTTGTTTTTAGTGTTCCGTACGGAACACTTATAAGATCACTTCGGTGTCTGTCTGTCTGTCACACCCGATTTTCTCCGAAACTATTTGACATAGAAAGGTGAAATTTGGTAATAATATAGGAATTGATGCCCTCATCAGAGCCATGTAGTTTTGAGAATTAAATTTTGACTTAAGGGGTTAGTTTTGGGGGGTGAAGTCGGAAGTGAAAAAAAATTTTTTTACTAGGTCATCGAGTGTGGTGTCAAATGAAAGCTTGTGAGCACGAGTAAAAAATATCTATATAATATTATACTTGCGCGCACTTTTCTTTGTAATATTTTTAAAAATTCGCGAAAAATCGCTGTCCCGGGCCTTATCTCGAAAAGTACTTATCAAAAAATTTCGAAAAAAAATTCTGGAATATTCTCCACGGGGTGTAGATTGAACGAAAATTATCACGAGTGCATTACCTTTACATAATTTATATGGTATATAAAAAAAACAAAAATTTCAAGGTCATCAGATTTCAGTAAAGATTGGAAACAAACTTTGTTGAAAACTCATTTGGGGTGTATTTTGTGAAGTCACTGATCATTTTATACTTCTGTAACAAAAATTTTTTATTTTAAAAGCAATCAACGTACGGAACACTAATTGCGCAAGTTTAACTTGCACTTGACCGGTTATTTAATATAAAACTACATTCCCTTTGTTGAGTCGCCATATTGAATCTTATAAAAGGCCAGGTAGCATTCGAAAGTAGATACTTTAAAACAAATTTTGAGCCATTACACATATGTGGGCGTCTCTCTCAGTTATGGTCACATGAGTGTCCCCGGTGACGTGAAACATCCCATATATATATATATATATATATATATATATATATATATATATATATATATATATATATATATATATATATATATATATATATATATATATTTATATATATATATATATACAGAGGTTATATTAACTTGAAATAAATGTATTTCATCAATAATATTACTACCATCAGCATCATAATTAAGGAATTTTAGGTGGACTAGCTAGCAAGGGTTTATATACACATTCAGACACTCAAATTGGACCTCAAAAACCTTTTGCAGGCGTATCGCGGCATTTTCAATGTTGGCTCGTCGGAGTTCAGCGACTTACTGATAAATTATGTTGCTGTCGGGAGTTATATTTGCCCAGCAGGCTGTAGCGGCTCCGATTGGCTGTAGTTGGCTCCGTCACTTTAGTAAGCCATTATTAATCATTTGTGTTCTCTCTGTCGGCTAACAGATTCCTTTTTTAATTACCATTTCCCACGTATTGGGTAAGTTTAGTGCTCTGTGGTAAAACAGCTGTAATTGTCTTAAATTATTAAGTCTGTAGTTTCTTGTTGTAATGCTTAAGTAACATAGCTTAGCTGCTAAAACGTCAACTTTGCACAATGACGATATCGAACAAAGATAGCTGGTGCGGCATGAACACGTAGAGAGATTGACACACTAAGGAATTACAAAGCTGCTTTTGAAATGGAAAGAGTCATGTAGGAAAGAAATTTACGACCGAGAAATTAGGAAGATATAAGAAGCTGGCGACAGCGAACCGGGAGGCATAAGACGCTATAAAGCCTGATAGATATATAGTATATATAAAGAGAGAAAGAGAAGAAGAAGTATAACCAGGTTTATTTTAGTAGTTACTATAACCTGTTAATAGAAAAGCAGCAATTTAAAAAACATCCTGTATAAAAACATTTAAAGTAGTACACGTAATTGTAATTTAAAATAAATTTGTGTAGCCATCATAATAGTAATCTGATGTTCACTTGTTTATTCGTTTGGAAAGCGCTGGCGCCATGTCTCACGGCTTAATTAGCAAGAATAATGGTTTCGACAATAAAAAGAGCCGTTATAATGTAGACCGAACTACTAAAACGAGATTAGTATAATTAGAACACCTTTTGTTGTCTTAAAATACGTTAAAAGCGTGAGAAATTTCTTCGATTTCGTTCTATTAGCGGGTATAATTAAAAGGTTTTTAGCCGGTCATTATAAATATATTAGTAACCATTAAACAATATTTTGCATTACTTAAGCAGCCGCCTGTAAAGAGCTAATTTTGCAAGTAGTATCGGATTTGTATTTATTTTTATTTTATTTTATTTACAACATGCCCAACAAAAGTAAGTAATAGGGCCGATAACATAGCTATTACACAACATCAATATATAACAATACAATATAGGCAGTAACTCAAGACTAAAATTAACCTTATACAGCCTTGTCCAAAAGTATTAATAATAAACAGGTGAAACCCATAAAATATTAAAAAAAAGACTAATTGTTTTAACAATACTTTAGGCGGCGCTGTCAAAAGCTAACTTAAACAATAGACAATCTCTTTTACAGGTCCTGGCCCACAAAATTGCGATAATGAGGTTTTTTGAAAAATATTTTTAATGTTTTATCAGTCTCTTTTTACTACTTGTAGTGTCAAGAAGCTTCCGTGCGTGTTTTATTTGCGAACTGCACATCCTTATATTTGAGAAATGCCTAAGAAAAGTGAGCTTGGTATCGAAAAACGAATTAAAATTCAAACCCTACATGAACAAGGCAAGTCTCAAGTAGAAATAGCCAAGTTAGTGAAATGTTCTTGGAGCGCTGTGCTATTAAAAGGTTTGTGGAGACTAGTTCCTATGCCAACAAAATGAGAACGGGCAGAAAAGGTAAGACTAATGAGCGACAGGACAGAATACTCATCCATGAGTCTATTAAAAATCGAAAAAAAAAACATCATCTGAGCTCGCTGCAACTCTGTCGGAAGAGACTGGGATGCCGATTAGTTCTCGAACGGCAAGGAGAAGACTGACAGAAGCTGGATTAAGAGGGTGCAAAGCTAGAAAGAAGCCTTGGCTTTCAGAGACCAATAGGAAGAAACGCTTAGAGTGGGCTCTGAAGAACCAACATTTTAGCGAAGAGGATTGGTCTAATGTTGTATGGTCCGACGAATTCAACTTTGAGGTAAGTTTTTATATGATTTATTTTGAACAAATAACTACATACAATTACTCTTGATTTAATCCGTTTTAGTCAAAATAACTAATTTTTTAATTTTTTCTATTCTTACAGCTATTCGGAACGTCAGGTGTAACATTCGTGAGGCGGCGTGTCGGCGAGGAATACCATCCAGATTGCATGGTACCTACTGTAAAATACGGAGGACGCAGCATTATGATCTGGGGCTGCATGGCTGCTATAGGTGTCAGAGAAATGTTCGTTTGTGAAGGCCGCATGAACAGCCAAAAGTACATAAATGTACTAGAAACTGTACCGATGCCTTCGCTAACGCGCATTTTTGGCGACACTAATTTAGACGACATCAAATTCCAGCAAGATAATGCACCTTGTCATCAATTAGCGGCTACGATGCGCTGGTTTAGAGACAATAACATTGTCTTGTTGGATTGGCCGGCGCAGTCTCCAGAACTAAACCCTATCGAGCATCTTTGGGGTATTCTGAAGCGCAAGATACAGGAGCATAGCATAACATCAAAATCAGCGCTTTGATGGATGAGTGGGATGCCATAAGTACAACTGAATGTACTAAGTTTGTACGCAGCATGCGCCAAAGAATTGCTGCTGTAATTAAAGCTAAGGGCGGACACACCAAATATTAATTTATTTCATAATTTTACCTCAATATACGATTTTACAAAACACACGAATTTAATTTTTTACCCTGAAACACAAGAAATGAAGTAAATTGTAGGGTGCCCAATACTTTTGGCCAAGGCTGTAGTTTAATAAACACAATGATTAATATCATGTCACACACCATTACAGTAATTAAAGTAAGTTCAAACAAGTATGGAAGAAGTCATTTTGAGTCATGGAGAGATCACATGCGTGCGACACCTCATTGTAAACAGAACATATCCCGTAAACAGGAGATGCATACAATACATTTGTATGCGCCGTAGGAAGGTAAAAGAAGTTACCAGCCCGATTTGCAAATCTGAGGACAATAAATTTCAATTCTTCCAGCAGTGATGGACACTGAATCCTACCATTAACTAGCTTATATAGGAACATCACCCTCGCTATATTTGTACGCTTCTTCAAGCTCAGAAAATTAAATTGAACCTTCCCAACAAGATATCGTTGTCTATACCAACCTGTGGGTATACTACTTCTACTACTTTTCTAGATATATACTTAAAAACCTTCCTCTGAATCCTCTCCAAAGCAACAATATATTTACTATAGAATGGTGCCCCGACAACAGACCTGCTTCTAACCAATGCATTAAATACTGTAATAAGAGTCGCAATATTCTGAAAAGACTTACAATTTCTGATTACAAACCCCATCATCTTCATCGCATCCGAGACCAATGTGTTAATCTGATAACTAATGTTCAGCCTAGAATCAAGAACAACACCCAAGTCCCTGAAAGTTTCCACTCTTTGCAACTCATTAATACCAATATTATATTTATAGTTTAGTGATTCAGATTTAAAACTTATACAATTTTTGCGGAACATAAACTGAAAATACTCAACATTTTTGTCAAAATAATCGAATTGTTAAAAACTATCTTAATTTGAAAAAAAAAAATTCATTCGACAGTAAGGGAGGGCCATCAAAATGCTAATGATTCAGTTGTTCGTCCAGTCCCCATCAGCGATGATCGCCTGGCATTGTCAGGATCTTCTTCTTAAAGTGTCTATTCGGTTCGAATATTAGAAATCATTCTGACTATTATTACTTTATCTACTGCACCTCTGAAAAGACCGGTAGTATTTCTTTAGAACCAATTTCGCAGATTGTTTAGCCAGGAGATGCGTGTGCGTCCTGGTCCTCTTTTTCCAAATTCCTTGGAATATTTGCTGTAGTAATCCATATCTGTGGGAATTTCTCATTATGTGTCCTAAATACTCCAATTTTTCCACATTAACAGTTTCCATAATTTCCAGTCTCTAGTTTATGTGACGTAAGACATCCTCGTTAGTAATATGGTCAATATAAGAAATGCTTCAAGTTTTTTAGAAGTGGTTTCAGTCAGCGTCCAAGATTCCACACGATAAAGAAAGACACCAAAGACATAACATCTTAGGGGTCTTATTTTTGTGCTTAATTTTACTGCTGAGCTTTTGAAAAGTGATGTCATTTTGAAGAACACTGCTCTAGCTTTTTTGATATGGCAATGAAATTCCTGCGAGGGATCCTACTGTTGGAGTTCCTTGTATTTGTTGATTGTTAACCATTAACAAGGTAGCAGGAACCGGAGACTTGCTGATTCCATGTACTTTGTTTTGCTGATGTTAAGTTCGAAGCCGTATCGAT
>CM032452.1:76883896-76926796 GCA_019049505.1 Pachyrhynchus sulphureomaculatus | reverse complement strand
AGCGTTAAGGAAATTAAATCAAAATTGCGTTGTAAAGTACGTGTAGTGTAGTTGTTTTCTTTAGCTTAGTAACTTTTTTTATAGGTTTTATAAAAAAAACTAGGTAGAATTCATTCATTAAATTCTATCTATTCTATATCTCTTACTGCATAATCAACTATCAACTGGGAACTTTTATGAATCCCTAAGTTCAGCAAAACTAAATTTGGGTTGCTCGTTTATACCAAAGTCTAAAGGTGAATGTGGCGAGCACAAAAATCGACTCAAACTATTTCGCATCATTTAACATGGATCCTAGAATTTAGTGTTCATATATTTTTACGAATTTTAGTATCATTTGAAGATCCATTTTATTCTCTTTCTAATGATACCAAGTTCCATAGCATACTTCATGCTTTTTCCTGATTAAAATGGTTGAAAGGGGAAACAAGAAGAACAAGGATTGAAAATAGGGATAAGAGAAAGAAAAAATTAAACAAATTTTAGGTTTAACAATTAAATTTATTGATAAAAACTAAAATCAATATTTTGTATTACCCCCCTAGCCCTTATTATTGCTTCCAGCCGGTTTTTCATGGAGCGGATGAGCTTTTCTACCATTGTCTGTGGGATTCTTCCCCACTCTTCAGCCATCGCTACCTTTTAAATCCTTCAGCGATGTAGGGGTTGGATTTCTAACTCAAACCCTTCTTTTGAGCTTATCTCATATGTGCTCGATTGGATTGAGGTCAGGACTCCGCCCAGGTCAGACTAATGTAGGTATTCCCACTTCCGCCAGATATTGCCGCACCGATGTAGCAGCACATGGCCTCGCATTGTCATGCATTAGCACGAAGCTATGGCCCACAAACTCAACGTAAGGAACAGTGCACACTGGCCAATTTTCATTAAATGCTGGCCAAAACATTAGAATTGTTTTGGCTTGTATCAAAATTGGATTTAGATAGTTTTTGAGGTCGCTAATTACGAATGTGATGCGCAAAATAAGAAAAATTACATAAAACTCAAAATAATAAAACGATATTTTAAAATTTTATTATATATAAAACGAAACATGTGTTACAATTTCATTCTAGCTGAAAATAGACAACTAGGTCTATTTTTCCTAAGTAGTAAAATATAAGAATCCTTTTCAAACATAAAATCTTGTTTTAAATATATATACCAGGTGTACAAGTATGAAATGCGGATTTCAGATAGTGCACCAATGCAGTTTGTGCTATAAAGATTTGAGACTGCGCCATTTTGTTGTGTCATCAACAAGTGTCAGACGCGCACGAGTGATAAATTGGAAAAGTGTGTGCATAGTGTTGTATTGTGTTCAATATGTCGAAATTTATACCGAACAAAGAGCATTCGCGGACAGCATTAATTTTTTTGTTTTCATTTGAAGAAAACTGCTGTTGAATCATACCGATTACTTCGGAAGCTTATGGTGAACATGCGCCATCGCAAGATACGTGTGAACGATGGTTTCGGCATTTCAAAAGTGGTGACTTCGATGTTGCAGACAAGGAACGTGGAAAACCGCCAAAAAAATACGATGATGTGGAATTGCAAGCATTGTTGGACGAAGATGATTCGCAAACACAAAAACAACTCGACGGGCAATTGGGCGTTAGTCAACAAGCTTCCAATCGGCTACGAGAGATGGGAAAGCGCAAAAAAACACGTGTGACATTTTGCTCGCTCGGTACAAAAGGAAGTCGTTTTTGCATCGTATAGTTACAGGGGATGAAAAGTGGATTTATTTTGAGAATCCCAAGCGCAAAAAATCATGGGTAGACCCAGGCGCACCATCCACATCGACTGCAAGACCGAATCGCTTTGGTAGAAAGACGATGCTCTGTGTCTGGTGGGATCAGAAAGGCGTAGTCTATTATGAGCTGTTAAAACCTGGGGAAACGGTTAATACTAAACGTTACCAACAACAATTGACCGATTTGAACCGTTCGCTGCTTGAAAAAAGGCCAGAATACCGAAAGAAGCAACACAAAGTCATTTTTCTTCATGACAATGCTCCATCACAGCTGGGAAGTTCTAACTCATGCGGCTTACTTACCAGATTTGGCTCCTTCCGATTACCACTTGTTTGCATCGATGGGTCACGCACTTGCTGAGCAGCGCTTTGGTTCGTACGAAGATGTGAAAAAAATGGCTCGATAAATGGTTCGCAGCAAAAGGGGAAGATTTTTACTGGCGTGATATTCACAAATTGCCCGAAAGATGGGAAAAATGTATAAGAAGCGATGGAGCATACTTTGAATAAAGCACTTTTTATCATTCTTCCGAATTTAACATGTTTTTTTTTAGAAAAAAAATCCGCATTTCATACTTGTACACCTGGTGTATATATATATATATATATATATATATATATATATATATATATATATATATATATATATATATATATGTATATACACACACACACACATATATGTTTAGTATAAACAAAAATAATTTAATATTTAGTAACACATAGCAACTGAATATTTTAACATATAATTTAATTGTTGCAAGAATAAAAAAAAAATAATCTGTATCGCTAGACGAAGCTATATAATTATTTTGTGCAAATTGTGATGAGGATGTCACTGATACAGCTGTATCAGGTGCTAATAGGAGTGCTAAAACATCTCTTGATAAGTATTTTAATTTTTTTTTTTAGGTAAACTTCTAATACTCGAAATGTATGGATCTGAGAAAATTAAGAGTTGACGAAGAAGATCTTCCATTTGCATTGTTCTCGAAAATTTATGCGTAAAATCTCGGCGATATCTCTTGATATCTTTGTTTCGAGACTCCTGTGCCTCTTCTGAAAGTTGGTAATATTGCAGAAGAAATAACTTGAGGACTATGAATTAAGATCTTGTGAACCGTAGTAGGCATATTATACCACGGATAAATACTAACAAATTTTTTCGCAGTCTCTAATGCATATATTTGAAAGGCGTTAATATTTATATCATAGCCACTCGATAAAGTTTGCAATATAACATAAAATCTCTTAATAACTTCTTCATCCACTCCTGTTATTGAGGACGATATAGTTGGGTTTTCGAAGAATCGACAAGCCGTATTCCCATCGGTACTATTTCCAAATCCTAGCTTTGATCTATCTACGATCAATCCTAATTCTGTCTTAAACTTTTGTTGAATTCTTTCCTTATTTTCTGCAACTATCCATTTATCATCTTTTGTTTGTATTCTCCATTTTTTTAATGTAATTTATATGCTGCAAAGATTCGTATCCACGCATGTAACGTAGAGAGACCAAATTTCAGATAAGACTCATTAACTTTTCTTTGAAGCATTAGTTCTATTTTGTTAAAATCTTTTGCTGTTGCTCCGCACAATAACATTTCTGAGTACTTGGGTTTGATAAAATCGCGTTACATATATTTCCATCTATCATCGTAAACAACAATTTGTGTTTAACTAATATTTCTTTTTCGTCCATTACAACAAAAGAATGCATAAGCGTTTCTATCTGGCTCTCAATATATTGCATTTCTTTTAAAGTTAACTCGGTCGTTTCTTGAATAAATTGTAATTTAATATAAGGCCGAGGATTTTTCCATATGACAATTTTACTTTCGTTATCGTATTCACCAATTATTAGTTGAAGAGGAACAAATATATTTTAAAAACAGTAGCATCCGACCTAGTTTCATTCGAAAATTTTTGTTTATATTCATTCTGTCCCGAAATGCCATCACAACCCCATTTCGAAATAAGTTGCAAACCCGATAATTGAGTAGGGGTCAATGTATTAAGAAAATTTCTTTGTACTAATAAAATACGCTGAATTGTGAGATCTAACAAAGATTGTAGTTTAACTTTAGCACCTGTGTCAGTTACTATGATACCTTCTGGATAAAATCGTTTTTTTAGCTTTAGAAATTGCATTATAATTTGGAAAAATTTTAATATTACAATCTTTTGCAGTAGATCTGATAACATTGTATTGATGTTTCGACAATTTTGCCTCTACAATCATTGATAAAGCTTTATCTTCAGACGTTGAACTAACTACTGAGTGTAAAGTACTGATATATGCTTTTCGATATTTAGATGCCCTTGTAGATGAAGTACATGTTATATCTTTTAGTATATTGGCAGCATCCAATTCTCCTGAAGAACGTAAATTCATTTGAGCAGCATCTGATAATTGTGAAGAATTTAATTGTGAACGTAAATTTCAGTTTTACGTCGCTTTGACTGGTCACTACAGGACGACCACCGGTATTCCGCGTCTTGGGAGCATTCGATGAGAAACTTACATTTGTTTCAAGCCATTCTTGATTTTTACTAAGATATAACTCATAATTTCTTGATGCTATTTCCCATTTAGTTTTAAACTTGGAAGTAAAATGTGATATTGATTGTTTTATTTCATTTGGTACTTAGTTAATTCTTGTGTATGTTGCTGTAAATATTTGCATTGCACTTTAAAAATGTTTTTGATGGACATTTTCTCATTAATTCAACCATCTCCTTCCTTTTAAAATAACATGATCAACTTCATATGATGTGAAGAATATATACTATTACAGTCATCATCCTGTCAAAAACATAATATCTGATTTCATTGAAATTTATCGAATTTTGTTGAATAAATAACCTAGAGAGTACAAATTTGGATACATGTCTAAAATTGGAACATAAGATTAGACGCCACTACTTATGTTATGGCGTCTTAAAGATATCTTAAAAAGGTTTTAAAGTCGTCTTATATCCCGGTTTTAGACATTGTGCTGCCCGGAATATCGATGTTCAAAAAGATAAATTTATTTTCTTTAGACTTTGAATTGTTGTGGCTGTTACTTGATGGAAATTTATAATGAATGTAATGAAAGACTAATATTGTCAAATTTCCACTTTATTTAGTTTCACTGAAACTGTATGACGCGTTTCGCTATACTATGACAGAACCTCCTCCGTAGGCGACCGTTTTAGTTATGCAGCACTGCGCATAGCGCTCCCTAGGCCTCTCTAGACTCATCTTCTTCCATCATTGTCATGTAGGTACATTCGAGACTCGTCAGAGAATAAAACGGAGTGCCATTGCTCTAAAGTCCAGTCGACATATTCTCGGGCAAATCTGAGTCGCGCTTGTCGATGGGCTGCTGTCAATTTGGGTGCGTTAGCTGGTCTCTTCGGAGTTAGGTTAGGTTCTTTAAGTCTTCTTCTGACTGTTGGAGCTCCTGCTAGACCTCAATATCGGTCAAGTGACGATTTCTTAGAGTTGTGTTGATAACGAAGCGGTCGTCTTGCTCCGAGGTACACCTTCTTCTTCCGATCTCAGTGTAAAGGCGCCAGTCTCTTGGTAATGTCTGTAGACTAGGGAGACAGCTGACTTGCTCAGATGTAGTTGCGTTGGCTATCCCCTTCTTGCAATAGGGCAATGACTTGTGCCGTTTCTTCCGGGGTGGTACCCATTTTCCGATGACGTAATTAGTGAGATGGTATAGCAGAGATGTTGACGGTTCACGTTCCTTTAAAGAAATGATAGGAAAATGCGGCTGCATGTGTTTTTATAGGGATGAATAGAGCTCAATGAGTACGTTGCTGAGCGAGCAAAAACGATTCTACTGAGAAAAACCGTTTTAATTAGTAAAACTTTTTGGAAATCTATATATTTTGGTATTATTGGAAAGAGTAGAAAATCAGCATTCTAATGATACCAAAAATAATACCACTGTTTGAGAATTAAATTCGAGGATCGGGGTTAAATGAAGCAAAATAGAAGTCGAGTCGTTTTTTTTCTCATCATTGTAGTTAGAATTATTTTAGATGGGTCAGTTTTGTTTTGAATATCACTAACATCGAATATCTTCTCATAAGCTCACTATTTATTAAAACTGCAGTGTTTCAAGAGGACATTGATAAGGACTTCCCTAGATTAGATTGTCTCGAGGACATATTGACATTTTATTAGAAAATACTCTGTTATTCATGATTTAAGTATACGTCGGAAAGGAACTTACCATATCCGTAACAAGAAAAAATGCGAGAATTACTATCCAATATTGAACATAAGGCTACCAAATTCGCGTTGATAGCTAGAGGGGATATTGTTCTTGCTTCCGCATTTGTAATAGACAACGCAGAAATACTGATACTGAAAAAGAAGAAGATCATTTTAATAGTATTATAATAATAATATACTGCGTGTTACGAAAATCGCTTCATATATTAAAACTGGATATATTTTTTTAGCAAAAATAATTGAACAAAAATAGTGATAAATAGCGGTCCTCGATAATAACACGGAAAACTAACGTAAAAAAATTTCAAACTTTTAATCGTCACCCCTGTCTGTCAGACGGTCAATGGAAAACTACTTACCGATACCTATTTTACTATTCAATCAGATGACTATTTTATTATTTGCATATTTCAAAATAAGCACAAACAACTCGTTTCTTCTTAAGAATTACACATTCCCTAGTCAAAAATAAGTTAAACACAACCCATATCAGTTAAAATTAAGATGTCATATACCCCTAATAAAAATATCAGTTTTTTGTTTTATTTCAACAAACTGTTACAAAAACTTACTGTCATTAATCTTCAACAACGTCAAAGAAGCACTTAGAGTACTTTTGCATTACCAATTTGCAACATATAACAAAGAAAAAATTTTTGCAACACGATTCCCAGGTGTAAACATGTAAGCCGTCATTGACATTACACCGATGGGTATTTGCCGTCCATCTTCAACTCGCTTTTAGAACTCCCTCTCTCCTTCATTCAGGCATTCCAACGTTCATATCAGCTGTACCAGTGGTGACCCATTACTTTTTAACATTACCATATACAGTCCAGTGATTTATAAAATGTTACAATGTTAAAATTTAGTAAAAATAAGTATTAGGTCTTCTACTGACTCGAGGACTCACCCATTTTGATAATATAATAGGGATGTAATTATAGCTATTACCCACGAAAATATTTACTACACGAACCAAAGGCGAATGTGGTAATTATCTAAGTAAATAATAGCAGTTAAATGTGGGTAAAACACTATATTTTTCCTAAAAAACTAAACAGACAGAAGAAATATCACACGCAATCGACACAGACGCGGATACGGTAATTTTTTTGCATATCATAGCGTTGAAACTTTGTCCAGTGTTTTGTACTTATCCTTACCGCACCATAGTTTTTAATAGATCATTAATTTGGCGGGAAACGATGTTATGAATGACTTACTCTGTCTATTCTTTTTTGTGTCCGGGATCGTAGTTAAGAATCAGTGGGCCCACTATACCGTTCAAGGCGCGATCTCGTGGAGAAGCAAGGAGATATATATATATATATATATATATATATATATATATATATATATATATATATATATATATATATATATATAGAATATAGAATCACAACACCGCTACATCCTTTGAGAATACTTTATTCAGGAGAGCAGTAACCTTCCTCAAACAACATAAAGACATCTTGATCATTCCTTCAGACAAGGGCTCAGTCACTGTGGCGCTGGAAAAGCAGCATTATGAAACAAAAATGTCTGAATTATTAGATGATGAACAAGTCTATGAAAAGCTTTCGCATGACCCCACAAATCAATATCAAAATAAAAGCAATTCCTTTGTTAAGCAGATGAAGAATAAGAAGTGGATCGATGACAGAACAGCAAGACAACTTTGTACTTACAAAGCCATTCCACCAAGAATCTACGGCCTGCCAAAGATACATAAAGAAGGTGTGCCACTAAGACCTATTGTCTCCACAAATTAACTCTCCTACATCAAGCTTAAGCAAATTCTGTGCAGACATATTAGAAAAATCCTTCCAAAATTACCATCGATATGCTGTTAAGGACTCCTTTGCCTTCAGTGCAGAAATTAATAATTTCTTATTACCTGAGAATCATGTCATCATTTCTTTAGATGTAGTCAGTCTCTTTACCAACATTTCATGGCAGTTAGCCAAACATATTATTGATTCTGAATGGGCACTAATCTCGCCCAACACAAAATTAGACAAATCCTTCTTCCTCTCTGTCATTGAGTTTTTCTTCCAATCCACCTTCTTCAAGTACAAAGAAGATTTCTACCGACAAACCTTTGGTTGCCCTATGGGCAGTAATCTAAGCCCCACTCTCGCAGCAATAGTCATGTCCTATCTTTTGAAAAATTGCATCAAAAAGTTATCTTTCAGACCTCCTTTTCTCTTTCAATATGTTGATGATCTTATTCTGTCCATACCAGAAAATGGTAAAGAAGAAATCCTTCATGTCTTCAATTCTTTTGATCAACACCTACAGTTTACCATGGAAGAAGAGTCAAACAATTCTGTTCCCTTCCTGGACACAAGAGTCATTAGATGTCCTGATGGTGTGATCAAACTGGACTGGTATAGAAAGCCAACTTCATCAGGCAGATATATACATGCCAATTCTGGCCCATGATTGGAAGGTTAAAATAAATGTCATAAAAGGCCTATATCGAAGAATTAGAAATATAGCTCACCCAGATTATCTTCCTCAAGCACAAACATTACTTACTAATCTCTTTGTGGAAAATGGGTACAATAAGAAGTTCCTGCTCAAGACCAAGGATGAAGTCGACAAGCTCTTCCTCTCTAATGACATTTTACCAGAACCTCCTCCTGTACTCTTATCCCCTCCTCCCCTTCTACCCCAGTTACCCCCTGCTAGCCATACGGAAATTAGTCCTTCCTTGCTCTCTTTGCCATTTATACCTGGTCTTACTTCAAAATTGGTTCATATTTTGCGCGTCATTCCCAATGTTAAGATTGCCAAGTACTATTTCTATAAAAATAAACGTATTTTCAGCAAATTGAAATCTTCTCTACCTATTCTTTCTATGTCAGATGTAGTCTATTCCGTCTCCTGTCTTGATTGTCCTGCTGTATATATTGGCCAGACATCACAATGTCTCAACCGTCGCATCGCATTACATAAAAGCGACACCAGATGCCGTCCACAAAGATGTGCACTGGCAGCTCACTCTGTTGATAATGGACATTCCTTTAATTTCAGAGAACCAAAAATCCTTCATTTCCAAAAAAACCTTCTTAAAAGAGAATTCCTTGAGATGTGCTATATCAACGAGAATCCCCAAAATATTAATAAAAGAACTGATCTTGACGGCCTGAGCAGCATATACAGCTTTCTTCTCTCTTGTGATCGTCATCCTTTGCATAATATCTCTGGGTCGTCATACTCCTCATAATGACTTTCGTTTTGGTATTTGACAGCTCTGTCCTCCTGCATACTGCCCTCTGGGTACCATCTTGTTTAGGTATATGTTTTTCTTGGTTTCCCTTCAATTTCTTTATAATTACATTCCTATGCAAGTAACATTAATAACAATAACAATTATAATAATAAATTGAATAATATGTTCCCAATCAATGAAAAAATCCTTTCAAATTACCGCCTCCCTTTTCCCCTTGCTTTACCCCCCCCCCCCCCCCAGATGAAGTAAAATTTGTTTCCTTTATACGTCACTCAATGGTATAACAGCGAAAATTTGCCTTCCCATTGATATCCTTTCCCTTTATACCAAAATTTTATTATATGACGTAGCACTTAATTTCGTACTAAAACCGGTCCTTTCCTGGTCGTTCGACCTTTCCTTTTATTCTTTTTGAGTGATCCCTTACATCTGTCAGGTGGTCGTCCTTTGTCAGCGCCCTGTCAAAGTTGTCACTTTTCATTTTTCTTTAACAGGTTGACTGCCGATCTATATTTTTGAGTTTGTGGTTGACGCCGGTAAGATTTTTCCAAATATTTTTATTTTATTGTGGTAAATATGAATTAAAATGAGTCTTGGATGTGTTTTTTTTATGTGCCATTCAAAATATTAGAAAAAAAAAATTTCACTCCGATCGGAGTAATCGGCATTGCAAGTGAAAATTTTTACTAGATGCCGAACACTCCGATCGGAGTGTCCAATTAAATAAGTAAAGAAATAATAAATCGAACGCATGAACTCAAAACATTTATTTCTAAATCATTTTTGTACATTTTTATGGTAATCCTCAAAGGAATTAAGGCAAAAACCTGGTTGTCCAGGGCACATTTTGCATTCATACACTGTTTGCTTTCTTATTTTATTTTTCTTGCATTCTTTGCATTCCTTTCTGCTTACCCCCGTTTTTGTTTTTCTTTAGTTCCTTTTTTTTCACTAACAATTTTTTCTACTTTGCTAATGCTGTGGACATTTATTTGGCCTGGAGGAATTTGCGGCAAATTAGTAATTGATCGTCTGGCTAGTAAATTTCTTATGACATCCAATCGGAAGTCATATAATCGTAACTGGTCAGACCGCGAATATTTATTGTACAAAAAATAGGCGTTTATCATGCTCATTTGCAGCACATGCATGAATAACTTTTTGTACCACCGAATGGTTTTACGGCTGCAAGGATAATATGCCATCATTTGATCCTGTCTATCTATACCGGACATAAAAGCATTATATCCAATGATTGCGAAAGGTTTTTCAGATTCTTGATTTCTTTTGTTTTTAAAAATGCCCATTTCGCTTCCAAATTCTGTTGAAATGTATTGAAAATTGCGTTTATCGCGCCATTTTCCGACATGCACTCCATTTATGCACTATCCGACATGCACTCCATAGATTTATTCTCACCACGTTTTAAGTTTGCACTCATTACCTCTTTCGGATTATCTTTCCTCTCAGCTCTCAGCGTACCAGTGCAGTATGTATTTTGTTGAAGTAATTTCCTAGCTAAATTAACACTATTGTAAAAATTGTCTAGATAAACAGCATGTCCCACACCCAATTTTTCCTCCAATAAATGTAAAACAATCTTTTCAGTATGTCCGCTTCCACCATAAACATCTGTCGCACCTTCGTAGACACGAAATTTCAAAATAAGTCCATTAGGCTCTGTCAGCATGTATAACTTCATACCATACTTATGACGCTTATTCTTGATATACTGTTTAAACTGGAGACGACCCCGATAAAGTACCATAGCTTCATCCAAAGACAACTCTCTTCCAGGATAGTAAATTCCTCCCATCTTGTTGTTAAAAAAATCTGCCACAAATCTAATCTTTCCTAGCCGATCTGCCGGATCCATATCTGGAGATGTAAAATGCAAACACCTCAAGATAAGCAAAAATCTATTCCTTGACATATATTTTCTAAAAACAGGTAGATTAAATAGCGGATCAGTTTTCCAATAATCGTTAAGACGGCTCAAGGATATTGTGCCAGTGTGAAGTAACAGGGCCAAAAAAATTTTTAGTTCGTCAAGAGTAAGATCTTTAAAATTAGTAATACGTGATTTTGTACTTGTTTCTGGGCGCAGCAAAACCTCGACTGCGTAAGAGTTCGTTCGTTCTACAATAGTTTGTAAAAAATCATCATCAATGATCATTTCGAAAAAATCGATAGGTGCACCCTGTCCTGGAATTTGCACCAATAATTCCTGGGTTTTCTAGAACAAAATTTGTTTTAACGCACCTCTGTCGTTCCATTTTATCTCATCAAGGCTAGGAAGTGTTTGATGTGGCCGAATAGGGTCTATAAAATTCTCTTTCTTCGGACTCGGAGCTTGAATTTACATCACTATCGTCTGTGTCTGGTACGTAATGTTCGTCACTACTACCTCCGCTTTCTTCCAATAGCTGCAATAATTCAGTGTCAGTTAGCTTCTTTTTCTTATCATATACCTTTTTTTCATCATTACAATGTCTTTTTTTAATACCAGAAGGCCCAGGTTGATTGTCCATATTGTACGGCAGATTACAACCAAACCAAAAGCAAATCCGCGGAACCACTTAAGCACCTGTTAGAACTTGCGTTTTTAAGCAACGCCACCACTAGAAACACGTTTTATATACAACGCCGATGGAATACTAAAACGTTTCGTAAGAACGCATGTCGAACTCCGATCGGAGTAGACGGCGTTGGCGAAGAGACCCGACGCACTCCGATCGGAGTGGTCGGCAGTCAACCTGTTAAGATGGCAGGTGGTTAATTAGTTTTTGAATTTCAGCATCCAACGTTATCAATGGCATCCCTGCTGTAAATGCCATGTTTTTTTATGTTAATATGTTAGTGAATTGTGGTAGTTTTTATTTCAGTGTTGGTTTTTACTATGGCGATTGTTATTGATGGTCATTCTTGTTAGATTAAATTTCATACTACAAGTGAGTCTTTTTTGTTGACATTTCTTCATAATGATAATAATAATTTGTGATTGTTTAGAATAATAATACTGTTTAATTACAATAGTTACATATTAATAATTGTAGGATTGAAATCAAAAAAATTGCAAATCAGAAATTAATAATTAAAATTGATAATTAAAAACTTGACTTCATAAACACCAAGTCTTTATGCCTAATTCTCTTTATTGGTTCCTTCGTTATCTCTTTTTCAGTTTGTGCCCTGATGAAGGTCCCAACCTAGGACCGAAGTATTGGCTAAATGAATATAGTATGAACATCTGTTGATGTATAAGGTTACGTTAGGGCGATCGCAAGACGATACGCAAACACGGTCGCCTATACGCGATGTAACGATCTAGTGCGCCGCGCGGCACGCGTCTCATCAGCAACTCAGTAAGCCCTCCCCTCTATTTCCCCCCGCTTTCGTTCGTTCATCGTTCGGTCTTTTGTTTCGGAGCTTTATTTATTCGTCGATTATAAGCGCTGATGAATGCGGTGGTTTTATTTCAAGCGTGTTGTATTTAATTTACGCGCGCGTATTCATTACTTAAAATGGATAACCTTATTCAAATAAATAGAAAACGTGTTGAAGACGCAGGAGAGAGTAGAAAAGAAACTGTAGAAAAACGAAAAAAGTACAGAAAATATAATGACCAATATTTAGATTTCGAATTTACCTACGTTAGCAAAGGAAATATGGAACTTCCCCAATGTGTTGTTTATCATAAAGTGCTGGCAGCTGAAAGTATGCTTCCTAATAAATTGAAACATCATTTAGAAACAACTCACCGTAATTTACAATAAAAATACGATTGCTGAAGGTTTTATTTTACCTGCAGCGATTGATATGGTATCAGTGATGATTGGAGAATCGGCGACTAAAAAAATAAAAAATATTCCTTTTTCTAACAATACGATTAGTCGTCGCATTCATGACATAGCTGAAGACATTAATGAACAAATTGTGGAAAATCTTTCTGGTTTATTTGCCATTCAACTGGATGAAGCGACAGAAGAAACAGATCTACATGAGGATTTGTTATTTTGCAAAAAAATGACTGATACCGGTAAGGCTAGTGATTTGTTTGAGGTTATAGATTCGTACATGGAAGATAATAACATTCAATAGGAGAAGTGTGTCGGTGTGTGTACGGATGGAGCTCACGCGATGTCAGGGCAGTATGGAGGACTTCAAGCTCTCATTAAAACCAAGGCTCCAAATCTAAAATGGAGACATTGCGTCATATATAGGGAGGCCCTGGCTGCAAAAAATATTTCACCTGAATTAAATTTTGTGATGGATATAATTATGAAAGTGGTGAACTTCACAAAAATAAGACCCATGAAGGCAAGATTTTTCAATAAGCTTTGTGAAGATTTGAGTGCCGACCATACATCTTTACTTTATTACTGTAACTCTCGTTAGTTGTCGAGAGGTAACGTACTTTCACGTGCACATAATATAAAAAATGAGTTGTAAAATATTTGAGAAATTAAATCTCCTTAATAAATCATTGCAGGGAAACGAAATGCATATACTGCGACTGACTGATAAAAATTGCAGCGTTTTAAAAGAAGTTGCTGCTGTGGAAAAGAAAAATAGAAGAAGAGAAAACAAATACTATTTTCCTGTTTTGAAAGGCTTTCTGAAAGAAAAATCTATTCAAAATCTGGAGCCAAGTTTGCAATTGATATTTATCCAACACTTATCAACATTAAGCACCCATTTTAATAAATATTTTCCAGAGAATTTGAATCAATACGACTTGGATTAGAAACTTATTCCAATCGACCGTCTACACTTTCAACGATCAAGGAAGAACAGCTGTTAGAACTATCTTGTGATACGAGCCTAAAACTATAATTCGATAAAGACAAACTGTTTCAATTTTGAAGCAATGCATCCCAAGAATATCCTACTATCAATACTACGGCTTTGAGGATTCTTTTACCATTTGCTACGTCGTACTTGTGTGAAACTGGCTTTTCTGCAGTTGCAGTAATCAAATCGAAGTACAGGTCACAAATAAATTTAGAAAAAAAAATGAGAGTAGCAATTTTAAAACTTCAGCCACGATTTGAGAAGTTATGCTCAGAAAAGCAAGCTCATCCTTCTCATTAATGGTACTGTTTGTAGTTTTTTTTATGTTTTCTAATAAATAATAATTAAGATTCTATATTCTTTGGAGTTTTCTTTGAATAATAAGGTGATTTTATTGTCTGCTAGAGCTACACTCGGGTATCTTCTTTTAGAAGGGCGTCGCAAAAAATTGCAACTTGTAAAAGGAAGTCGCAGTAAAAAAAAGATTGGGAACTCCTGGTTTATAGGAATATCACGCGACAGAATTTTCAGAGAGATTGCAATCAATTATTTAAAAAAAATAACCAAGTGCAAGTTGGACTTGCGCAATTAGTGTTCCGTATGTTGACTGCTTTTAAAATAAAAATTTTTGTCACGGAGGTATAAAATAATCAATGACTTCACAAAACACACCTAAAATAAGTTTTCAACAAAGTTTTTTTTTTTTTTTCCTGAAAACTTCACTGAAAACTGATAACCTTGAATTTTTTTTTACCAAGAACGCCACATGCCTAGATAAGTTAATTATACCAGATAATTGTTTTTTTTTTTTTTTTTCAAAATTTTTCATTTTTATTTGGTTTTTTTTCTACGTTATTGTAAAGATCTGGAATGTTTTATTTTTTTACCAAGTAGTTTATTTAATAACCAACATTTTAAACGTAATTTGAAAAAAAAAAAGGATGAAAAATAAAGTTTTTATTAAGGATTTTTGTGGAACGACAATATTTTCATTTTCATTGCTCACACGCTATATTCGGCGTCCATCAGAATTTGAATCACTGTATACGTTGGTAGCCCTGACACACGCTATATTCGGCGTCCATCAGAATTTGAATCACTGTATACTGTTACGTTGGTAGCCCTGACACACGCTATATTCGGCGTCCATCAGAATTTGAATCTGATCACAGTAAACAGTTTGGCTTTGTACGTGCAAAAAATAAAATGTGTTCAATCGATCCCAACGAATTTTGTTATGTTTGTGGAGTTCTTGTGAAAAAGAAATCACAGCATTTGATGCGAAAAATGAATACGAAAAATTTATCTGAAGCGTATAAGAAGTATTTCGGCTTTCGACCTGCGTCTCTGGACAAACCGTGGACACCGAATAATGCATGTAACAACTGCCGAACAATATTAAATAAAATTGGTAAGGGTCAAGAGTGTTTCTTCACATTTGGAAAGCC
The DNA here is from genome assembly GCA_019049505.1 of Pachyrhynchus sulphureomaculatus. Lineage (NCBI taxonomy): Eukaryota > Metazoa > Arthropoda > Insecta > Coleoptera > Curculionidae > Pachyrhynchus > Pachyrhynchus sulphureomaculatus. Next base: position 76,911,318 of record CM032452.1, on the reverse strand, counting down.
AATGCAATGGAGAAACCCGATCAGTCATACAACAGATTGTTATTTCTGTTTAACGGAAAAGGCTGTCGGACGTAGAATTGAACCAGTTTATCCAGTTGTTAGCTCGGTGACGCTGCCAGTGCCGCACTCAGTATCGTGCCCCAAACCGCAGCTGATTGTAGCAGAGCCCACAAAAATACGAAAAAAGAACAACAATAAGTGATTCATCAGATGAGTGCAGTGAATCAGAAATGCAATCAAATAAGAAACCCCATTTACTTACTCAGGCCGAGCTTAATGATTTGTGCCGAGATTTGTATTTGCCGAAATCGAAATCTGAATTACTTGCATCGCGATTGCAACAGTGGGGATATTGTGCTCCTGAGACACGTGTTACATATTACCGTGATCGTAGCAAACAACTTGCAGTTTTTTTCGCAAAAAACGGGAAACTTTTGTTTTTGTGCCAAACATACGTGGTCTTTTCAATGCTCTCCAACAAAGTTATGACCCAGTGGAATGGCGTCTTTTTCTGGATGGAGGCAAGGATAGTTTGAAGGCAGTCTTGCTTCATAAAGGGAATACGAAACCATCAATTCCAATCGGATATGGAAAATACATAAAGGAAACATATGAAGCAATGAAAGAACTTCTCGCTCTCATACAATATGACCAACATCAATGGAAAGTTTGCTCTGATTTTAAATTAGTTGCCATACTATCTGGATTGCAAGGGGGCAATACGAAGTTTCCCTGTTTTCTATGTCTATGGGACAGCCGTGACCGTCAGAATCACTACATCCGAAAAGTTTGGCCCGAACGAAGTGGGCGTACGCACGGAGAGTACAATATTAAAAATGACCCACTCATTCCTCAGGTACTTGGTAAAAAAATAAAAAAGGTACTGCACTCGTGAATATTCTAGTTTTTTCAAAATTTTTTGATGAGTACTGTTCGAGATAGGGTGGGGGGGACAAAGTTAAATAATCCAAAGTTAAATAATACAAAAACGTATATCATTTTACGTTTCTAAAGCAATAACCAATGTATTTTTAAAATTTTTTTTTAATGGGCCTAGTACACTTGCATGTACCATTATAAGTTCTGGTGTTCTCTCTCGAAGAGTAAAGGTAAGTGAAAATTTCTGATGCAACCATATGCCAGGCATGGAAAAGTCACTCAAATTTAAAAGGGTCCAATATCAAGAATCAACAATTCTTATCAAAAGCTGGGAAAATTTTTAATCCATATAAAAAAATTCCTTACCTATACATATTTACATCTGGACTTATCAAATCTGTAACACTTTTAGACATCATCTGACCAAAATAAGATAATATATTGATTTCTCTTGCTTGTCTAGCTTCCAATGACCATGCTCCGTTATTAGTCTCTGATAAACTTTCAAATATGACAAAATTATAAGAAAAGTCTATATTATCAATAAATACATCTTGATTTAGGGTGGTTTTTTCTTTGAGAAATAAGCCAATATTTTCGGCTGTAATATCAATTCGGTAGTTCTTGCTAGGGTTTTTACTATTGATCTGTATCACCGAACTTGGTTGTACCCAGTTTAAAGACTGTGCTGAAATATCCAAACCTAAGCCTTGTGTATAACCTGGGAAATTTACTAGCGTCGGTAATACTTCCATAGATTTTGTCATTTCTAACAGAATCTGTACTGATTTTAGGTATTTCTTAATGTCGTAACCCATGTTAATGTGCGATAGCAGTAAACTGCAACAAAGAAACAGATGGTAAAATTATTTACACAGTACTAAGTTGTAAAACTAAATATAAAAAAAGCCGGTCAAGTGCAAGTAGGATTTGAGCAATTAGTATTCGGTACCGAGATTGCTTTTAAAATAAAATAAAATCCTTACCTAGGCTAAGTTAATTATGTTCCTGACATGTATATATCTTAAGATTCAATATATTTTTTCACGTTTTTTCTTAGTCAATAATAGTTATAGCATCTTAGCTACCTAACAGCCAATAAATCAATCTAGCTCAATCTAGAATCTAGTAACAAAAGTGTAAAACAAATATTTACTGCCTAAATATTTGTTTAATTATAAACAAATAAAATAAAATTATTTTATCTCGGTACCTATTTGTTGGTCCCTAAATGCGTAAAGCAGTAGCTCTTTGTCCCGGTTATACTCATCTTCGCCATTTTGACAGTCAAATAGTGTTTTTATACCAAATAAAAATTACATTTTAATACTCTTAAAGAACCGCAACAGAAGTGATCGGTACTTACCTATCAGGTTTCATTAAATGTGTATAATTGGGTCCAAAAACTTCCTTATCAACAGTAACCACTGAAATACAACCAGGAGCATAAAATTCTGACTGCCCTGGATCCAAATCTATTACCCTTACTTTTTTAAAATTTCTCAAAAGAAAATTAACAGCATATCGAAGAAAAGTACTTTTCCCAACACCTTTTCCACCAGAAATGACAACTTTTGAATCTTTTCGAATATCCTCTAGCACTTCATCCCATTTTTCTGAAGTACATATCATATTCCAACCACCTCGAAGTTTAAAATCCACTCTGGCTGTTTCTCCTATACTTTCTGGAAATATTTTTTGAGGAATATATGTTTCTATGAAGTCTAAGTATGGTTCTTTGAGTTCAGTGCATAAAAATAGAGCATAATGTGGTTCAAAATTAAACTCAATATCTTTTTCGTGCAATAGCTCTTCAGAAATGAAATCTTTCAGCTTAATTGAACCTTCCACATACAATATGGCTTTGTTTTTAACATACAATAATGCTGTGCCTCTAGGTGAATACAACTTTTTCACTCCAGATCTGCTATTTAGGTTGCCACCTAAAATCTCCACTTCTCCATGAAGTACTTTTAGTAAACACAATCCATGGAAATAAATTTTTTCATCTATATTTAAGGCTACAATTTTATTTTCGTTTTTCAGAGTTAAAATTACTTTATTATTTGAATTACTCAAATTATCTTGAATTTTTATTGACAGGTTATTGTCTAACTCTTCATATGTTTCATTTAGATGTTCCGACTCTTCCAAGTTTTCTTCAAAGTCCTCTTCGAGATTACTTTTTACTATTTCTCGAGTATTAGTTATCTCTTGTGCATTATTCTGATTTTGCAAACTATCAGGGGGAGTAATTATGTTTACATCAATAATATTAATATTCACATTTTGCTTATTTTTCTTCTTTTCATTGTTCAGAGAGTTTGTTAGTTCAAGTTTATCCTCTGAGCCATAATTTTCTTTTGACTGATTTTTATCATCAGAATCAAGAATTTTAACAGTACATGTCGTACTGATTTTTTCCTTACCAAAATGTTTTACTTTCTTACTTTTTGTGACGGCAAGCACTTCACTTTGCCAATCTGATACTAAATCATTTTCAGAAAATTTAAAATACTTTTTCGGAATATGTAAACCTTTGCCAAGTCCTAAATATTGTTCACTGTATGTAGTAGGGAATAAATTGCAAAACCTTTGAAATTTAAGGCCTTTTACTCCCACTGTTTCATTGTCACAACTATCTGAAAATTCTGAAAGGTCTTCTATACTGCAATTTGACTCATTTAAATTTTTACCTTTTTTGCTTACTGTGAAAGCATCTTTTGACGGTATTAACTTTTTTATTTTGTTTCTCTGAGTTCTATTCTTATTATTTAATAAATTTGGTGAAATTATGTGAGACCTAGCCCCTGAATGCTTCTTGCTAACCAATTTTTTAAGCCCTAAATTTGAAGGTTTATTTAACTTCAACTTAACATTTTTTGTTTTTTTTATTACCGATTTTGTTACTATCAGTCTTCACAAATTTATTTTTCAATTTGTTGCTAGCTTTTTCTGTTTCACTTTGACTTTTTGTGCTTTGAATGGAATAAACAAAATTTTCCCACGTGTTATTTAATCCAGTTTCAGTCTTATTCTCTAAAGAAATATCTAAAGTTGTTGTGTTAACTTTATTTTCCCATTCTAAATATTTCTTTTTAATTTCCTTCTTCACTGGAATTTCTTTGTGTTTCTTAACAGTATTTGGACTGTTACTTCCCACTTTGTCTTCAGATGTCATCAATGTAGTAATTAAATTATCTTCTGATTTTGTAGCCTTATTTTTAACTTTCTTTTTCTGCTCAATTTTCTTTTGCTTCTTACCAATTTCAAGTACCTTGTTCTCGATTTTAGCTAAATCAGAATCTTCTAGGCTGTCATCAAATACAAGCCTGCTACCTTTTCTTGCAACTAATGATTCTTTTTTCCTTTTAACAGTAACATTCGGGCTATCAGAATCTGACAACAGTCTCTTTTTGTTCCTAACAATATTAATATTTTCAACTGGCTCTTTTAAATTATAATTAATGTTTTGACTGGTTGAAGGATAGAATGTTAACTCATCATTTTCTCTTACAGATGGGCTAATTTGTTCAGTAACTATTGAGACTAGTTTGCCATCCTGTTGCTTATGTAAATTAAAAGAATCGTTTGTTGCTATTTTTACTGGCGGCTTACCAGTTTTAAATGGAGTAGAAACTCTATTTTTAATTTTATTATGACGGTCATGGTGGAACTCTTGCGGTTCATTGTTAGATGTAATATTAGTAAATGTGACTTCTTTCGGTTTAGGTTTTTTTTTTAACTTTTTTCGTAACTTAGCTTTGGCCTTAAAAGTTTCCTCTTTAGTCTTAAATCCTTTCTTGACTGTGTTGGTGGAATTATCGTCATTGTTACCATTTTGATAGGGTAATTTCTTGGAGTTTTTTGACTTTCCGGCGTTGTGTTGTGTATAAAGCTTTGGTTGTTTCTTATAAAGACTTTCCCTTACTAAATCTAAATAATTTTCATCTAATTTTTCCATAATTTTCCGGTACTTAAAAAATTTTTAAATATCAAAACGCGCTTAACCTTACTTTTTTACTTCACAGGATTTACATTTTTTAGGACTTCCAGAAATTTTACTTCAACATACGGTTCTTAATGAGATTATATTCAAATGCTAGAAAGTTCACATGCCGTTTAATGTTGTAAAATCCAAGATTTAAAAAGTATTCGAGTATTTTTTTAATTTTAAGGTTAAGTACGAAAAGTGTGTTTTAAAGTTTTATCTTCCAAAGTATTTGTTTATTATTTTTAAAAGCTTGTTACCAGAAATCCGAATATGTCTGTGTGGAAAAAAGCTGCCAAAGCTCACCAAAAAACACACAAAGAACGGCATCAGCCAGAAGAAAGACAGCATTTGGGCTTACTGGAAAAACATAAAGACTATCAGAAACGGGCAAAAGACTACAATGAAAAGAAACAAACCCTTAAACTTTTAAGAAAAAGGGCTTTAAATAAAAATCCAGATGAATTTTATCACCATATGATTAATTCCAAAACCGAAGATGGTAAGTCAAATTAGTTATAATTTTATAAACTGTACTATATAAAAGCCCTTACACAAAGAATAGAAAATTGTGTCATAGGCAAGCTGTGATGGGACAAAGCATACAAAAATAAACTGTAATTGGTCATAAATAAAAGTGCATATTATAAATGCTTTTTCTAACAGTCGTCTGCAGTTAGTTTTTAATAGTTTAAATTTTAGTTACTCCTTGATTTGAATCATTTTTAGTCTCAACCTTGATAGTCACGTATGTCAGTAAATAGACCTCTCTTGCATTTCTCTCGGATTAATGTAAATTATCACATAAAACATTTTTATTTCTTTTAGAAAAAGCATAGTTTCCTTAGTCTTAACATTTAAAAAATGACACTTCTGTTAAGGCCGCTATACACGCTCCGGTTTGCCTGACAGGTTAGTGTATTGTAAAACCTGTACAGATTTCTTGAACTGTACAGGTGACCGGAGTAAATATGGAAAAACATATTTTTACCTGTGCCAGAGTTGCGCAGATGGATGCACAATGGTATTTATCCTTTTTTATTCAGTTCTGTGGTTTGTGTGTGGTAGTTTAAAGAAATCTCTAAACGGGCTTCAAAACAAGTAATTGAAGAATTTATTGAAATTCTTCAAATCAAACGGTTTTTTCACCACGTTCAAGCCACAGTTCATATTCCCCCGTTTCTTATTTACCTTCGCATAGTCCCGGTAATCATTACGTTAGGTCACCCCAAACTACCCAATGTTCGCCCGCTTCATATTCACGATTGCATATTCCTTCTATTTATGTCGTAATACCACCAGAAACTACTCGTGAAGTAACGCCAGAAAATGATCATACTTACATTGAAGATGAATCAGCTGCTACATACTTTACTAACTTTTCTACTTGATCACTAAATCCTTTTTTTACATTTACAGTATTGTTGCAAATGTGAAAAATTACACGAATAAATTGCCTTGAAAAAGTTACTTTTTATTATAAATGCTTACCTTTAAATGGTCCTTTTCTAAAATTTTGTATAAAGCATCACAGGTTTCGGGTATAATTTTGCGGAGGGCTTGAGGAGATATTATTGTGCTAAATTTTAAGTGTTTGAACAATCTTCCTGTTGCAAGATACCTTAATGTTGCACTCAGCCTTTGATCTCCTCATAACGGTATCCTGTCTTTTAATCAGTGGTGTTACCACTAAAAGAAGTTTCAAGTAGGTCGGTTCATCCATTCGCAAATAATTGCAATAATCTTTTGGTTCAAATCTTAATTCATTGAATAAGTTTATGTGAGTAAAGTTATGCCTCTTCAACAGCCAGTGTTTGCTCCACATCTGACGCTTTTTTCGCTTTAACTTCATTTTATGTATTATATGAAGAGCTATAAAGACTAGTAGTACATTCTCCCGCATCTCCGGCATAATTTTAAACGAGAACTGCACAGTTTCACCATTGCTTGTGTGGGTCCTAACCTGTGCAGGTAAACCTGTTGAGGTATACCTGCACAGGTTGCCTGTGCAAGTATACCGAAGCGTGTATAGCGGCCTTTAGAACAATGTCTCCCAAGTTTTTGTAAAAATTAATAGTTTTCTAAAATCCAACTTAAACCTTAGGAATGCACTTTGAAAAAGAAACAGAACCCGAGGACACTCTGGAACAAATTCAGTTAATGCAAACTCAAGATTTAAAGTACATAATAACAAAACATACTCAAGAACGAAGGAAGATTGAAAAACTTCAAGCACAATTGCATTTAACGAGTGTGGATCATAATGTTAAAAATACGCATATTTACTTTGAGAAGAAAAAGGGTGGTGATAATTCAGAAGAAATTAGGCTTAAGAAATTGTCTGAGCAGGTGTTGCCAGATATAGACACGAACATTTTACAGGTAGGAATTGTTATATACAGGGTGTTAGAAAAACTGTTTTTGTTTTAGTTCTCTTTTATAAATTGTGTTCTTGTGCATCTAAATATTTCAAAATATTTGATACCTTAAATATATTTTAATCACTTAAAACATATATTGAAACCCAATACCAGGTGATTATCCTTTGAATAATTTCATCAAATTTATTTGTTTTTTAGAAATCATCTAGAAAACGTGAAGCTCTTTATAAGGAACTTGCTAAAAGGATCAAGAGAGAAAAAGAACTTGCCATAATTCAACAAAAAAATTGAAATTAATAAAGCAGTAGGAGACGGAAAGAATATTTTGAAACCTAAAAAAATTAAAAAAGGGACTAAGGATAGTGCACCAGTATATGCATGGAAATATGAAAGGAAAAGATAATGATAAACCCATAGGGTTATTACGGACTTTTTTTATAGAGAGTAATCATAATAAGATATTGTATTAGGGATAAACTAATAAATAATATTTTTTAATCTTTGTTTATTTAAAGTCACAAGAACCTCCGGCTTCTGTTTTTTTCCATATTACTATCTAAGGAAATTTAGCGCATTAGTATATCTTTCTTCCCTATACAAACTATTTTTTCTTTCTACCTATATGGCTACCAACAACCGTTCATAACCTATCACCATGTGCCTGAAACAGGTTTTAATGACTTCGGCGACCACTTTAAATTTTCCGACGGTAATAAGCGATTAGTGTAGTAATACAAAGCATATGTGAACAATTTTAAAATTTTTTGCTGAGCTGTTCTGAAAAAAGTACATTTAAAAATTAAAAATGGAAAAAAAATAATCATAATTTTCTTTATTAATAATGTGATATTGCAACTGACTTTAATAGTATATGTAAAAACCATTAATTTGAGATGTCAGTAGAAGTCTGTTGGTGCTCTGGAACCAAAATTATGGTAATTTTAAGATTTTTTTATATTCCAGGCCAAAAATCAAAGTTAATTTTCTCAACATTGTATAAATGTGCATGTGTATATATATATATATATATATATATATATATATATATATATATATATATATATATATATATATATATATATAAGATTTTAGTTCGAGTGAGGTCAATAATGTTATTAGTTGAAAAGTTGGCTAAGTATAAAATTGTAGAAAATAACATAACAGTTGTCAATTGTTTTGCCTTAGTATATTATTATTTAATTCAACAAAATGTTTAAAAAACGTAAAGACTTACTCGTGAAAAAACCGAGAAAAATTATGTTTATTATGTTTGAAAAAAAAGATTTGATGAATAAAATTGCTCATAAGTCGTAAATTTCGACTCAGACGATAAACGTCTTCCCACGCACAGTAATTTGCACTTGTATAAAAATCTTAGTTTATAAGGTTGTTAAAAAAATGAAACAATTAAATCCTGATTATATGGAGAACATCATCCCTTTGGAATAATGTACCCAGGACTGTGTTTCCCACCGAGTACAATTTACAGCGTTTCAAGAACAACGTGAATCGCTTTTTTCCGTACACGTGTCGCTTCTGTAGCGCTTTAGGGACTTCCCTGGAGCACGTGTGCTAGACCCATAAAAAAATCAACATTTAAAGCATTGCATAGAAATACGAGGGCTCAAGAAGAAAAATTATTAGTCAATCATCGCTCCTGATGAAGCTAACATGGTTAGCGAAACGCGCGTCGAGTGCAAAAGTAAAGTGTTTGGTATAGTGGTGATATATACTGAGTAAAGAAAAATTATGTAAATGCAGTTTGTGTGATTTAGCGTGAAAACCAGGACATTATTTTTTTAAATAGTGAATCTAGAGTAGAAACAAAAGAAATAGTGCCCAAAATGTATTATGGAACTGACATGGGGAAAGCCTAATTTTTGCTGCTGCTCCAATAATTTCGAAAATTAAAAAAATATATGTGATACTCTGCTTCCGAAAGAAAAAGAACGTTTAGTATGTGATTCATTAAAAAACATTAAGAGAGAAAAATGTGTTGACAAAAAAACAGTTAAAGTAGCTATTTCTTTAACTCAAAAAAGAGGAAAGCCATTATATGTTGTACTAAAGATAAATCATATTATTTTGACAAAATTATACTTCGACCAGAAAACATGTTCATATTAGATTGTGAAACTAGAAGTTAAATCCCTCAATATCATTTTTAAAGAAATTTTTAAATGATCTAGAACTAAAATTGTGAAAATTTATAAAAAATACGAAAAAATGAGTAAAATTGTTTTCACAGATTTTTGACCTAGAATTTTAAAAAATCTTAAAATGACCATAATTTTAGTTCCAGAACACCAACAAACTTCTACTACGTCTCAAATTTTTTTTCACGTATACTATTATAGACAGTTGCAATAATATAAACCACCGCTCTCGCAGCCATAATGGATGATATACATACTTTGGGCTACTGACCATGGTGAATCGTTAACTTTACTCCTTTTGGATTACAGTAGATTATAGTCTCCTCTGTGCAAAGCTTCATTATTACTGCTTCTCTGACGAAGCAGTAGAGCTTCTCCGGAGCTATTTGGTGAATAGGAGACAAGTTGTTAAGATGGATGACAAGACTTCGCAGCGTGAGGTCATGAACAGTGGCGTACCACTGGGACCTTTACTTTTCATGATATATACCATGGATTTGGTTGAATCAGTTAATGACAATTGCTTAATCCATCAGTTTGCTGGTGACACCAGGTGTATGCTAGTTACAATGGAGATAATGCTGAGCAAGTGTTCCATCGCTTGAATGCCACACTCAAGAATATTCAGTTATATTCGGCGAGGCAGAGTTTTAAGTTGAATCTATCTAAATTAGTAGCAATTAATTTTGGTACTGCGCTGGCGGGACTTGACTTGGGTGTTGTTCTGGATGGTGTTCCTATCCAACTGAGGGAAACTGTAAAAAGTCTTGGGCATGTGATTGACAAGGACCTTCGCCTTAGAGGTAATGTCAAGCTTATAATGCAGAAGGCATACACAGCTTTACGGAGCTTATAGCGAAATAGAACTATTTTGACCAGAGACGTAAGGAAGAGGCTCTGCGAAGCATTAGACTTGAGTCATGTTAATTATACGGATGTGGGTTTTGGGCCATGTCTCGATGTTCGTTCCAGTTCCAGAATACAAAAGATTCAGAACTCTTGTGTTAGGTTTAATTGTGGATTGCGGAAGAGAGATCATGTTTCTCCTCAACTGGTGGGGCTGGGCTGGCTCAATATGTTAAGCAGGCGAAAATTACACATGGCAGTGTTTGTTCATAGAGTCTCGGCAACGGGTTGTCCTCTCTATCTTAGACAGAAATTGAGGCATCGGGTAGATGTGCACGGTTTAAATACTAGAAATATTCACCTTTTAGAAATACCAAAGCACAGAAAGGCGATCTTTGAAAGATGTTTCAACTGTGCTGCAGTGAGTGTTTACAATTCGGTACCACACGCTAGTCAAAGCAGGTCAGTTAATGATTTCAAACTAATTAATAAGAAATTTCTCCTCGGGAAACCCAGCTTGACTTTTATTTTTATTCTTATTTCTATTAGTCCTATCTTTTGGCGATGGATTGCCGTTGTCTTCTTCTTCACTTCTGTACATTACGTTATGTTTGCTGTTGAGCTGATTGATTATTGTATGTTGTATGTTTTCTTCTTTTTTCTTCCAATACTATGTTACCTTCTTCTTTTTTGTATTTTTATTTTATATCATTATTATTTTTTTCTCTTTTCTCTATAATGATGTAATGTTACTGTATGTATTTTTATTTAGTATTTAGGCATTACTTGAATTTTCAATTAATGAATTTGTATTTTTTTTTTTTTTTTTGTATCTTGTATGCTTAGCTACTGGCTCGCTTGAGATGAGCAGTTTAAACCTGGACTTTGCCAAGTTAAAAATAAAGTCCTTTTATCATTATTATTAATATCACATAAATATAATGTAAATATATTTTAAATAAATTCAGTGAGCATTATTAATGTAGAAAATTATGTTTAATTCGAAATTATCTATTTTTAATTTTTAAATGCATCTTTTTCAAAACGGCTCGGCAAGAAATTTTAAAATTGTTCACACATGCTCTGTATTACTACACCAATCGATTATCGTCGAAAAATTTGGAGTGGCCTCCCGAAGTCATTAAAGCCTATTTTAGGCACACAGTGTCATAAGTATACACTTATAGAGTAATCCAACACTAGAAGGTGTTGTCTAAGTACAGCATTTTTTGTAACAGGTTATAGTACTCACTAAAATAAATCTCTTTACCAAATATAGCCTGTCCAAAAAGAAAGTGAACCTCTCGAAAATAAAAGAAAATAGTAGCACCAGCTGTCCTATCCCTTTACTTTCTAAAGCTTTAACCGTTGTTAACGTCTCAGTTTTGATAGGAAACTTCTACATGTGGCAATTACATAAGTGATGCTGATGTTTGCTGCGTGACAGTATGTTTTGACGAATAATCGGAAAATGATGGGCATCTTATGGGATCTTTACCTTTTAGGATTACATCACCCATTCCGTGTTCTAACCTCGAAGAATTAAGATCCCCGAAGTGGTATTGTAGAATAATAAGCGAAACGTCGGGGTTACTGCAAAGTGACACGGTCTGATCCCAAAAACAACGATTTCTCTTCGTATTGAAGATGCAAAAATATGCCAGTATATTTCGATGTTGTCAATATCTGAATAAGTTCACGTTTCATTGGTATTTTACTATGCTATTCATGCATTCAATTAATAATAATGAAGGTTTTTATAATTAAGTGTCCTTGCAGACACGGACCAGTCTGTCGTGCCACTAATTGGCGGTGCGCCGCCGCTGGGAGTCGTTGTCCATTTTGAACCATTGCTTCCAAACGAGGGCTTTTATACAGGCTACCCTGGTGCGATACAGTGGCCTATGTGAAGTGACACTTAATATTTAATTTTTTTTTAAATGGAATACGACGCGATGACCGAGTGGGTAAAATTTACTAGAAATGGTTTAAACGATTTTCGAAATCCTACTCACTCCATTTTCTATAAGTTTATGAGCTGATATTGCTCGCGACAAGCTATTTGGTCGATTTACATTACGCGATTGTTTAAATATTAAGTTTCTTAACAGGTTGGTAGGCCAAAATGACCTCGATATTATATTGAAACTTTTTAGCGAAATTAAAAACAACACTGCATTAGCTAGTCGAAGTTGTTTATCGTAAAACTATGGAGACATTTTCATATTACTTACGTTTGGGTACGTTACTTTATATAGTGACTATTATAATTAGATAATAATTCTCTAACTTATAACACCCTGTAAATGATACTTCTGCAATGTTTTTTTTAAGCTTTTTCTTGCAAATACATTTTAAATTCATTTAGTAATTTTGTGACAAGAACATGATTATTGAACACACCTCCGTTACGAATGATAATAATTCATATACAGTACAATTCCGATTATCCGAATCGCTATTATCTGAAATCCGGCTTATCCGAAACAAACTGTTAAAAAGCAAATTGAATTCCCATTAAACGAAAAAATCCCCATTATTCGAAACAGACGATGAGTAGTTTCCTTAACGCGTCGGGGACTCTCCGACGTCTAGAATTTCACCGCTGTCTATGTTTTGGTTAGTCGACGAGTGTTATAAGTTACTCATTACGTCTATTATTATCGCAGAGGTAATAGTTTTGTTTTAATAGATATTTTACAAAATGGAGCGTCATAATAATAAGCGTAAACGTGTTATTATTACCTTAAAAGAGAAACTTGAAGCAATTCAACGTTTAGATAATGGTGAACTTCTTAAAAATACTCGTATAGCGAAGGATTTAGGTGTTTCAAAGTGGAGAAAAAATCGCGAAAAACTTGAAAAATGGTGTAGTGTTTTGTCATCGCCAACACAGGCACGAAAAAGTATGAAAAGCGGTGAATACCAAAAAGTGGATGATTCTTTATTTTTATGGTTTACACAGAATCGAGAACGTGGAATACCAATTTCAGGAACAATTTTAAAACATAAGGCAGTGAGTTTAAGCGAAGAGTTGTCGGTTATTGAAGCGCCTGTAAATTTTTCTGCAAGTGATGGGTAGCTAGACAGGCGGAAAAAAAGACATGGTGTATGTCAACTGAAAGTTTGTGGAGAAAGATTGTCGGCTGATATATCTGCTGCAAAATAATTTGCAGAGAATTTTGAGCAGCTTATGAAAGAACATGGTTTACAACCAGACCAAATCTATAATTTTGATGAAACAGGCTTGAACTACAAAATGTTGCGTCAAATACCTCAGCTTCAAAAACGGAAGCTGGAACACCTGGTTACAAACGTAGCAAAGAACGTATTACTATTGTCGCATGCAGTAATCCTTCCGGAAGACACAAACTCCCATTATTATGTATTGCTAAGTCAGCAAATCCACGAACCTTTAAGAATATGCGTCGCAATGCTTTTCCTGTTTTGTATAAAAATCAAAACAATGCCTGGATAAACGCGACTCTATTTAAAGACTGGTTTTTTGGAGATTTTATTCCCAAAGTGGAACATGGATATCCTAGAAAATGTATTCTATTACTAGATAACGCCCCCACTCACCCAAGTGCGGAGCAACTTGAAAGTGGGGAAATAAAAGCAATTTTTTTGCCTCCTGCTGTAACTTCTCTCATTCAGCCTATGGATCAGGGTGTACTGGAAAATTTAAAAATTACAGGCGTTTGTTATTGGAGATATTTTAGAAGAAGTAGATGAAGGTGGCAATCTTACTGATTGTATAAAAAAGATAAATTTGAAAAATGTTATATATTGGATAGCTTCAGTCTGGAATCAAGTAAAGAGTAGTACTCTGGAAAAATCTTGGTCAAAATTGATTCCACAAGAGGAGAGACATTACTCAGAGTCGGAAACAGAAGATAATGAAAGTTTACATCAAATTATTACAAGAATATCAGGATGTGAAAGTGTGGAAGATGAAATGACTGACCAAGAATTAATTAAAAGTGTATGCAAAAATTCTAATAAAATAGACAGTGATAACGATGATGATAACGAAGTAGAAGCCACTGACAATATTCCAGTAAAAATGTCACATTCAGAAGGACTAGAAAAAGCGTTAACTTATGTAGAACAACAAGAAAATGCAACCGCCGCGGACGTTTTGTTTATCAAACATTGGAGAGACATTGCAGCCAAAAACAGAACTAACGCAGAACGAGTGCAGTTAAAGATTACCTCATTTTTAAGACATTAAAGTTAAGAATGAAACTGTTTTATTTTCGATTTTCCGTACATATACATAAAATAAGTAAACTAATTGTTCTATTCTTTGTTTTAATAAATACCTATGTACGTAATAGCATATCGTATAAATGCTTTTAAGTCAATCTGCAATGTTGTATTCATTCTAAACTTCTATTTTATAAAAAAAAATTCGGATTAACCGAAATTTCGATTATCTGAAATCACTTTGGTCCATATTATTTCGGATAATCCAGATTCTACTGTTCTACTCTATTTCTCAAAACCTTCTAAATATTGATCCATTATTGTGACACACCTTGTACATGAGTAATAGTCATAGAACCTATAATATTCGCTTTGTCGATAAAGGATTTTTATTTTATCTATTGAAAAACAATTTTGTATAGTTGAGCCACACCGTATATATAATTTTTCGGAGTAACCTGACTCGTGATCTACTTTGTTTTCTTATAAAACATCGCCCAGATCCGTTCAGCTGCTATTGTCAGAAGACGAAAAAAAATAATCAACGTCCAGACATAGTTCTATTACTGTTGTATTATATAGTACATATTATTTAATTCCTTCTGGGTATGTTAAAATGGTAATCATACTTTCAAATGAGCCGATTATAATAACCAATTACGCGCCCATAAAAATCCACTTAGTATAATTTGGAATTAATTCCTTAATCAACCCACTATTTATCAGTCAGTTGCTGTACAACCAGTCCTTTATAATGGACTTCTTAGCACAAATAAAAGAAAGCAAGAAAACTTTCATTATAGCTGAAGTTGGCCAAAATCATCAGAGTGATATTGAAGTTGCTCAAGAATTAATTAAGGTGGCAAAGGTGAATTTACTTAGACTAGTTTAACAAAAATATTGAATTTTCTAATAGGGCTGTAAGAAATAAGGGATATAGTATTATTATAGTGGCCCTTTCTCGTTCATAGCTTAAAATATAACATTGGAACTATAACAGAAGATGAATCTGAGATTAAGTATCTTTAATTTTGTTTATTATTCATAAAAAATATTGTTCCCAGTAGAAAATAGTAGGAAATCCAAAAACAATGATTTATTTTAATATTACATATAGCTAGTGAACAAGTTCTGAAATACTTTCAGTTTATGTTGATTATTATAATTATTATAAACAACACAAGTTTTAGATCAATTTTTTTTCAAAAATTCGTAACTCGGAAAGTGATTTTTCTATGAAAATTGTAGTCGAGAGAAAAATGGCCAGAAACATTATCAATTTCAAAAAAAAAATTGCATAATGAAAAAAAAAATGACAAAAAAAAAACCGGTCAAGTGCAAGTTGAACTTGCACAATTAGTGTTCCGTACATTGATTGTTTTTAAAATAAAAATTTTTGTTAGGGTGGTATAAAATGATCAGTGACTTCACAAAACACACCCCAAATGAGTTTTCAACAAAGTTTGTTTCCAATCTTTACTGAAAACTGGTGACCTCGAAATTTTGTTTTTTTTTTTTATATACCAAATAAATTGTTAAAGGTAATGCACTCGTGATAATTTTCGTTCAATCTATACCCCGTGGAGAATATTCCAGAATTTTTTCAAAATTTTTTGATCAGTACTTTTCGAGATAAGGTAGGGGACAGCGATTTTTTAAAAGTAATACGAAGAAAAGTGTGCGCAAGTATTACATTATATGTATGTATATATATATATATATATATATATATATATATATATATATATATATATATATATATATATATATATATATATATATTACTCGTGTTTTCACAAGCTTTCATTTGACACCACACTCGATGACCTAGTAAAAAAAAATTTTTTTTCACTTCCGATTTCACCCCTCAAAACGAACCCCTTAAGTCAAAATTTATGTTACGGTGGTATAAAATGATCAGTGACGTCAGAAAACACACCCCAAATGAGTTTTCAACAAAGTATGTTTCCAATCTTTACTGAAATCTGATGACCTTGAAATTTTTGTTTTTTTTATATACCATACAAATTATTAAAGGTAATGCACTCGTGATAATTTTCGTTCAATCTACACCCCGTGGAGAATATTCCAGAATTTTTTCGAAATTTTTTGATAAGTACTTTTCGAGATAAGGCCCGGGACAGCGATTTTTCGCGAATTTTAAAAAATAATACAAAGAAAAGTGCGCGCAAGTGTAATATTATATGTATATTTTTTACTCGTGTTTTCACAAGCTTTCATTTGACACCACACTCGATGACCTAGTAAAAAATTTTTTTTTTCACTTCTGACTTCACCCCCCAAAACTAACCCCTTAAGTCAAAATTTAATTCTCAAAACTACATGGCTCTGATGAGGCCATCAATTCCTATATTATTACCAAATTTCACCTTTCTATGTCAAATAGTTTCGGAGAAAATCGGGTGTGACAGACAGACAGACAGACAGACAGACACCGAAGTGATCTTATAAGTGTTCCGTACGGAACACTAAAAATCAGTTTATTATAATAAATTGGAATTTAATAAAGTTCTTAAGCACTTATCGACAATAGGTTTGATTCCGTAGATGCGCCAATGTTTTCTGCAGAAAAATGAAAACTCTTTCGACCCTCATTTTAACTCTCAAATGGCGTAAGTCTTTATGAGCAAAGTGCAAAGCGGCGTGGGACAGTGCAAAGCGGCGTGAGACAGTGTAAAACGGCGTGGGACAGTGCAAAGCGGCGTGGGACAGTGCAAAACGGCATGACGCAACGTAGTGTTGTTAGATGCACATATAATTCAAGATAAACGCGTTTTTTTTTATGGGTCTAGCACACGTGCTGCAGGGAAGTCCCTAAAGCGCTATAGGAGCGACACGTGTGCGGAAAAAGCGATTCACGTTGTTCTTGAATCGCTGTAAATTGTACTCGGTGGGAAACACAGTCCTGGGGAAATTATTCCAAAGGGATGTTGTACGAGGAGTAACAAGCTGAATCTCATACGGATGTGAAGTATTAGCGCGACGTGTATTTCTAACATGCACCGCTCTGAGAGGAATTAAGCGGGCTACAACCTTCGAACACTTTCCATGAAAATACTTGTAGAATAGGCTCAAGTCGCCAACCGTTCATCGATGTTCTAGCGAATCGAGGCCGCCGGTCAGTTCCGGATCTCCAACCAGACGAACAGCTCTTCTCTGAATAGAATCCAACAAATGAAGTGTATGTTTGGGAGCGGAGCCACAAACGTGGGAGCAGTATTCCATAGTTGGTCGAATTTGAGCTTTGTAAAGAATTAACAGTTGTGGAGTGTAAAGCTTTCTGGCTCGAAATAATATTCCCAACTTTTGAGAAGGAAGGAAATATTCCCTTTCTGTAGGATAGGTTGAAAAGTCTACAGAAAACTTGGGTTAGTTCCCTCGCACAGTTTTTGAGAACTATGGCATGTTTATATAACTAGTAAGGGTTAACTAACACAGTAATTCTTTAATTTGAAATCGTTTAAATTTCATGGGAAAATACATTTTTTAGGAAACCTTCAAAAAACAATCTATAGTAATTGAGAAATCTTGTAATGTTAAATTAATGGATTACATATAACCAACAAATCTATCATCTTTCCAATAAATTTTACAACACAATGTGTTTTCATTAATTGGCACGTAACTGTGGAATTGATTGTGCTCGATTAAAACAAATTTTCAGGAATTTAGCATAGGTTTCATATTGCAGAATTTTGTACAATAATTATATTTTATATTCTTTAAAAACTTTCGAACCCAAATATACAGATCTTCGGCATTAAGAATTTTTGCACCATCAATTTGACGTAAACTTGCAAAATATGTTTGGCGTTTTACGGTACCACCTATACCGTCATACGCACCTTTACCGTGCGAAGTAACCAAAAAATTCCACTCCACTTCCACATTAAAATCTAACTTATGCTTTAACAAATTAGAAAAACTGAATTTATTTTTGTATTGGACACTAGATCCATCCGCAAAATAAAATAATTTACACTTTGACAACCGTGATAATTTTTTTTTTCATTATGCAATATTTTTTTTGTTGAAATTCATAATGTTTCTGGCCATTTTGGTCTCAACTAGAATTTTCATAAAAAAATCAGTTTCCGAGTTAAGAATTTTTGAAAAAAATTGACCTAAAACTTGTATTGTTTATAACAATTATAATAATCAACATCAACTGAAAATATTTCAGGGCTTGTTTACTACCTATACATAGTATTAAAATAAATCATTAGTTCTGGATTTCCGAAAAGTCGGGTCGGAATTTTCACCCAGTATCTATTTTATAGGATTTTCAAAGACCATCTTGGTTTGTGGTTTGCAAAAATAAGTTTAATTTGTATGGGGAAGGGGTATCTTTGAATGCACCACATTACTGGTATTTTATTTATTGCATCTATTTCTAATAAAGAAGTATATTTAAGCAATCCGGTGCAGACTGTGTAAAGTTTCAAAAATCATGCATACCTGAAAAATTCACTAAATCCGCTTTAGCAATGCCCTATCATGGTCGTACTTATGGAGAGCATAAGTATTCTTTAGAATTCGATGAACAACAGTTTATTAAATTACATAAATATGCTCAGGTAAGTTTAATTTATATTTTTTTTTAACGGATTTATTAGAAGTTTCTAAGATACTAAAACAAATACTTTGCAGCTTGCTTCTTCAAATAAACCACAAGATTAAAGGTTCCAATAATGCCGGGTCCAAAAATATTTTATTTTGGAGTCACAAGTCACAACTTCAATTTTCTTAAAACCTATTTAAATTCAAGCAAAAGAGTATTAATAATATAGTACACCAATTTATAACAGCAAAGATAGTGTTGCCCTTTTTTCCTAGGGTGCCATCCTCTTGTGGTAACTTTTGAAACCTACCAGCTTTCACTTCAAACTTATTATCTTAAAAGAGAAAGTTACGTAGTTCATACCAAGACAAACTTACATTTAGATTTGAAGTATTGAAAATGTTGTTTGAAGGTGATGAATTATGGTTACTGCATGGTCCTTTTTCTCGTAAAGATGAAGTTTCAGTCCAGCACTGTCGAACAGGTATTAATTCTGAAGCTTAGCTTGACATAAACAGCTCTACAGAACAATAATCAGATACTGCTTAACATGCGCAAACCACTTCGAAATAACTCTTTTTAACGCCGTAAACCTCATACGAGGGCCGTCTTTTAGGTTTTTACAAACGATCACTAGATGGCGCTATTAAGATGTAATATTACCATTGTTCTAAATTTTACATTTGTTATTGTTATAACAGTAGTAGCTCAGAAATTGCCCGAGTAGCTGAGCGCTTAAAAAAACAGATTTGTGAACAAATGGAAATTTCACGTGAACGTTTTCGATGGATGATTTTTTACCATTTTAGTAAACGCCTAACTCAACAACAAGGCCTCGAACCGCTTCGTTCAACTTATGATAATGAATCACCATCAGAAAAGACTCTTTACAATTGGTTTGCAGAATTTCATCATGGTCGTACTTCCGTCAGCGATGAATTTCGTGAAAGTCGATCAAAGTCGGTTGTTGTTCAAAAAGACATCGATGCTATCCGCAACATGACTGAAGAGGATCGGCATGTGACTTATCGTGAGACAGAGGCATCCTTAGGCATATCGAAGATTGCAGTATATTTGATTTTACATGAACATTGAGCTGTGAATAAGATCTGTTCCCGATGGATTCTGCGTAATTTGACTGACACTCAAAAACAGACTGTTGTCAATTGGTGTAAGGAATTCGACTGAGGACATGCAAAATCCGTATACAACATCATATTAGGAGACGAAACTTGGATATATTCGTACAAGCTGGAAACAAAACAACAATAGACTGTTTGGGTATTCCAGGATGAACCGAATCGATCGAACCGATCGAAGAGCAGGTAATGCTAAATGGTATGCAACAATTTGTTTGCCAGAAGTCATCGATAAAATCAGGAAAAACAACCGAAAACGTCAAACAATGTATCATTTGACGGGGAAAAACATCGAATTAATATCTCATTGCCCGTATTCACCTAATTTTTCGCTTAACGCCTTCTTTTTGTTCCCGAATGTCAAAAAAAATGTGTGGGCAATGATTTTCATGACCTCACGAAGCTGTTGAATCCTTCCAAAAAAAAAAATGTTTCGAGGATTGGCTCGAACGCATCCAAAAGTGTATAAATCTTAAAGGAGAATATTTTGAGAAACAATTAAACGATATGTACTAAAATTTGTTTTTCTTCTATTGTTTTTGTAAAAACTTAAAAGGTAGCCCTCGTATCAGAGAGGAACGTCGTCTAGCTGATGTCGAGCGACGCAGTTGCGCGCCTCACGACTAGATAATAAAATACTGGAAATAAAACAGATCTAGTAGCTACAGAAACCTACCGCACCTTAAGATATAAGGTGGAAAATACAAAAGAAATTCTAAACAGTAAATATAGTCAAAACAACAAAACGAGACTTTCTTTTGTAGAAATACTACCAGGTGTATAAGTATGATATGCGGATTTCAGACAACAGATGGTGCACCAATGCAGTTTGTGCTATAAAGATTTGACACTGTGCCATTTTGTTTTGTCATCAACAAGTGTTAGACGCGCACGATTGATAAATTGGAAAAATGTGTACATAGTGTTGTGTTGTCGTATTCAATATGTCGAAATTTATACCGAACAAAGAGCATTCGCGGAGAGCATTAATTTTTTGTTTTCATTTGAAGAAATCTGCTGTTGAATCATACAGATTACTTCGAGAAGCTTATGGTGAACATGCTGCATCGCAAGATACGTGTGAACGATGGTTTCGGCGTTTCAAAGTGTTGACTTCCATGTTGCCGACAAAACCGCCAAAAAAAATACGAAGATGTGGAATTGCAAGCATTGTTGGACGAAGATGATTCGCAAACACAAAAAAAACAACTCGCCGAGCAATTGGGCGTTAGTGAACAAGCTGTTTCCAATCGGCTACAAGAGATGGGAAAGATTCAGAAACCCGGTAGAGGGGTACCACATGAGTTGAACGACAGGCAAATGGAAAAGCGCAAAAACACGTGTGACATTTTGCTCGCTCGGTACAAAAGGAAGTCGTTTTTGCATCGTATAGTTACAGGGGATGAAAAGTGGATTTATTTTGAAAATCTCAAGCGCAAAAAATCATGGGTAGACCCAGGCGCACCATCCACATCGACCGCAAGACGAATTGCTTTGGCAGAAAGACGATGCTCTGTGTTTGGTGGGATCAGAGGGGCGTGGTCTATTATGAGCTGTTAAAACCTGGGGAAACGGTTAATACTAAACGTTACCAACAACAATTGACCGATTTGAACCGTTCGCTGCTTGAAAAAAGGCCAGAATACTTAAAGAGGCAACACAAAGTCATTTTTCTTCATGACAAGGCTCCATCACATACGGCAAAACCAGTTCACGACACGTTGGAAGCACTCAGCTGGGAAGTTCTACCCCATGCGGCTTACTCACCAGACTTGGCTCCTTTCGATTACCACTTGTTTGGGGAAGATTTTTACTGGCGTGGTATTCACAAATTACCCGAAAGACGGGAAAAATGTATAACAAGCGATGGAGCATACTTTGAATAAAGCACTTTTTATCATTCTTCCGAATTCAACATGTTTTTTTTAGAAAAAAAAATCCGCATTTCATACTTGTACACCTGGTATATTGGAGATCCGATTTAGTAAGAGGTAAACATGTAGAAACGAATATATCAATACTATTTTAATGAAAACTTTGAAGAGTGATGCAAAAAAACATGCTCTTAAAAAATAACGCTATAATGGAATAGAGAAAAATATTCATATGCCCAAGCCAAGTAGGTTTAGTTAAATTATAAGGAAAATAGAAAATGGAGTTAAACAAATTGATGTTTGCAAACGGTTGAATTTAACTAAACCTACGGTTTCTACCATGTGGAAGAAGAGGCAAGAAATCTTATCAATCTATGATAAAAGAAACTTTAGTTGTAAAAAGCTAAGCTAAGTAGGTTTAGTTGAAGAACAAGCGGGACTCCCGATGACCGAAAATAAAATAGGCAAGCTCTTGTTTTGAATAAAACAAGGTATATTTGTTATTATTATTTTAAAAAGAAAAGTTCGTCGCGAAAAATCCTTTGAACGGAGGTATAAAATATGCGGCGATACGGCGTGAACTGACCAGGCTGCAAGCAAATGCATAAGTAATTCTGACTCTTATAATATTATTGTTGTAATTATTAATATCATTTTTATTAGTTTCACTAACTTACTCTAAAATATTTTCTCTCTAGGATATAGGCATATTATTTACTGCTTCAGCTATGGACCCTGTTTCCCTAGACTTTTTAATAGACCTTGGTGTCCCATTCATTAAAATAGGATCTGGCGATTCAAATAATTTTATGCTGATTGAACAGGCCGCTCAAAAAGGAATCCCGCTTGTCATATCCACAGGTACGTTTATGAAATCGGTCCGGTAATAATTTAGAAAAAGTGATATTTTCTTTCTGATTTCAACAGTTTTTTTTGAATTTTCATAAATTTGCCGTTTCCAAAATTACCTATTCAATTACATAAAAGGAAACAGTCATTTTTATATCTAGAATGAGCAATAATGAAACCCACCCCAATATGTTCCTTACTTAAGTAAACAAGTATGTATTATTAACTGAAAGTTCGAAATTTTGTCCTTCATAGCCTACAGTTTTAGAGGAATTTTGATGGTGTACACGTATTTTTATCGGGTATAACGAACCCGGTTATAACGAACTTCCGGATAAAGCGAACCAAATTTGGATGTTTTGTGTCCGTTTATAACGAACTTGTCACTCCCTGTGCTCGATGTCGCGCAACTTGATCTAGGGAATTCACCAAAACTCGCTGGGAATCCCTATCCTACTTATTTTCGCCGGGTCGCTAGTTTGAGCAGTATCAATTCACTCGTTGTGTTCTAATGCATATTTGATCAAAGTAGCAAAGTGAATGTTTATGTTTTTTATTTTAAAATGAGTACACAAACGCGTAAAGCGTTTACTTTAAAAGACAAACACGATATTATAAGGAAAATAGAAAATGGAGTTAAACAAAGTGATGTTTGAAAACAGTTGAATTTAACTAAATCTACGGTTTCTACCATATGGAAGAAGAGGCAAGAAATCTTATCAATCTATGAAAAAAAAACTTTAGTTGTAAAAAAGTAAGAAAATCTACACATGACCAAGTCGATAAAGGCCTCCTTAAATGATTTAGTCAAAAACGACACGAACATGTTCCTATTACCGGCTATAGTTTACAAGAGAAAGCTAGTGAATTAGGAAGGAAAATAAAGAACACCGAGTTTAACTGTTCTAGAAGTTGGAGAGCGATTTAAAAAGCGACATAATATTAGTGGGGGTAAGATAGTAGGAGAAACTGCAGGAGTGGATATGACTGTTGTTGATCAGTGGTTGGCCAAGTATGGCCGGAAATTCGAGAAAGTTATGAATATGTGGACATTTTTAATGCGGATGAAACAAGATAACGCCTGACAAGACATTAAAGTTTGTCGGAGAGAATTGTATCTGCAAATATGTCTGGAACAGAGAAACGAAAATTGTTGGTAATAGGAAAGTCCGCGTATCCTAGGTATTTTAAAAACAAACATTTACCAGTAAAGTACAAATCAAACAGTAAAGCCTGGATGACATCAGAAATTTTTAAAAATGAACGATCGAATGGGACAAAGAATTAAAATTCATAAACAGAAAAAAATATTACTTTTGATTGACAACTGTCCAGCGCACTCTGAAGTTGATCTACAGCACATAATATTGTTTTTTATGCTTCCAAACACAAGTGCAAAGCTCCAGTCTATGGATCAAGGTGTGATACATTCTTTAAAATGTCATTATAGAAAGATTTTACTTATGAAAATGTTAGAGTTGATCGATAAAGGTAACATTTTTTCTGTAACTCTCTTGGACGCTATAAACTTTATCCGTATGGCTTGACAAAGAGTCAGTAGAGAAACCATTGCAAACTGTTTTAAGCATGGCAGATTTTTAAGAAAGGAATATAAATATGATATATGACTCAGATGATGACCTACCGTTGACTCAGTAGATTAAAAAGCATCGAGAAGATCCTACTGATTGTCTAGAATTTGTTTACGATGCTGACATTCAACAAAGTACAGTGGAAATCGAGATTAAAAAGATGTTTAATCACTTTAATTTTGAAGAATATATATGTGCTGATAATGAATTAATAACGAGAGATCAAATTGTGACATCAGTGACTTCTGGAAAGATTTTAAGCGATAATGATGACGAAGACCAGCTTTGAGAAGGAGATAATATTTATGTTCCATCCATTTCCGATATGATGAGTAAGAAAATGACTGAAACTCGCAATTTTTTCGAATCTCATGAAGTACCTGAACATATATGAAGTAGTTTTTGTGACCTTGACAATTATATAAACACATTTCTTTTTAAGTAAAATTGTACAAACGAAAATTACTGATTTTATTGTATAAACTACGTATTTTAATGTTTTCGTTTATACTCGTACATGTACCAACATTCATAATAATAACTTTAGTGTTACTTGTTTTATTTTCCTTTGAACGTTTTCTTTTAATTTAATAATTTTTATTATTCATTTTTCTAAGCATTAGCGCCTAATCTAAATAAAAAAGTACTGAAAAATTATATTAGATTTTGTTTAGTGTTTGTAAGGAATTTCGGATATAGCGAACCATTTTTAGTAATTTTTTGAAGTTCGTTATAAACGGACTTCACTATACTATAATATATAGTTGTTAAAAGCTTAAATTAATTTGTAGTAAAAAAAATTGCTTTAAATTGCTTTTAAATGTAATCTTGAAAGACACAGTTCATGTCTTTATTGTCAAATGATAGATGTACAGTCGGTCAAGTAAGAACGTGTAGCGCATTATTAATTAAAAAATGTATTTATTTAAAAGATTTTTACATCATTCGATAGTAAAGGATTGCCATTAAAATGCTAATGATTCATTAGTTCGTCCAATCCCCAATCAGCATCGATGATCGCCTGGTATCTTCAGGGCATACTTTCAATGAGACAAATTGTCCGAATTTGCCGTGATAGCCTCTTCACTGTGTACACCTTTTTACTATAACGCTTCTGTATGTACAAACGTTATCCTCTTCAAGAATCCACTCCTCATTTTTATCGACAAATCACTGTTTGGCAGTCGGTACTAATGCCTTCTGGTAAATCTGGCACATTCAAATTGTAGATAAAGTATCCCAAAACCTTCCGAAAGACATCCCCAAATCTTCACAGGGTGTTTCACGGTCCTCTGAACTAATCGGTTAGTGCAAATTGACAAGACTCGAGGGGTGATAACATAACCTCAAAATGAAGCTTCATTGGAAAATATTACACTGCTTCAGTCTCGAGCTGTTTTCCTCTGTCCACCCGAGGCTTTCCTCGTTTACGATATATCCAGACCTTTCTGCATTAGTTGTTGTGACCCTTGGCGCATAGTTAATTGTTCGATAATGTATATTTCACTATAAATAAGGTTAGGAATCTCTTTCCACAAAGCATTGTTTGCAGGGCTGCCAACAATAACCTTAAAAAAGAGAAATTTCTTTTACCGACTAGAAGTCATTGGCGACACGTCCTTTCTTGACCGAGTTGCATTGGAATTTACAATATAAAATTGTCAATTGCTCCAATTTTACTTTCGTCATGAATGAAATCAGATTAAGGATCTGTCAGTACATAAAAAGTGCATACCTTCTTATTTTTATTGCCATATATACAAACAAATAACCCAGCGTTTTTTTGCATCCTCTTGAAAGTAAAATAAGATACTAGTATTTACGTATTAGCCTAAAAAAAACATACGACAGTGGGTAACTTTAGTAAAAATCTATATTTATATTAAGTGTCCAACAATACGTTGCCAACAATCTATGACTCCATTTCTCTTGGTATCGCTTCTCCATACTCGATATGTCTTTGTGAAATCTTTCGCCGTGTTAGTCGCACAGATGTTAAAAGTTCATTAATTCCATCTATATAGATTTTTACCTTATAGTTGAACAAAACGTTTTTTTTACGTTTTGTTCAACGGTAATTTTGGCCAAAGATGTTATCCTTCAAAAGATTCCGTATTTGAAGCTACATTTATAAGTTAGATCGCACTCCATTTGATCGTCTTGACTAGGGTTGACAAACAATTACTCGGCGTCTATAAATTTAAAAGACGTTAATCTATGACAGACTGGCTTTTTTACAGATAGTACGTCTCAAAGTATCCAAACCAACCAGAAAGTGTAACGATCCATTCTATGTTAATTGATAAGGTTGTTCACAATCAAAAGGAACAAAAAGTCGTTTTCTTAAACTGTCTTTTATCTTAAATTTTAGGTATGGTCGGCTTCGATACCGTTAAAGAAATTTACAACTTGGTGTCGAAATATCACAAAAAATTTGCCCTGCTGCACTGCATCTCGGCATATCCTACACCATATGAAGATATAAACTTAAGAGTTTTGGAACAATACCGAAAAGAATTTTCGGATATTCTGGTCGGATACTCTGGTCATGAAATTGGCACTCATATAAGTGTTTGTGCGGCAGCAATGGGTGCACAGGTAAAGATCGTTTCCTTTTGGCTTTAAACCGTACAATTTATAATCCTTTTCGTTCGAATTTTGAAATCGATTACGTTTGTTTCTTTCAGATAATCGAACGACACATTACCTTGGACAAAACACAACAAGGAACCGACCACAAGTGTTCTTTGGAACCTGACGAATTAAAAACTTTAGTAGAACAAATACGATCTCTAGAATTAGCACTAGGAGAACCCAGTAAAAACTTCCAACAGTCGGAAAAAACCTGTTACGATAAGTTGGGAAAATGTGTAGTGTATGCTAGAGATTTGGAAGAAGGTCATATTATTGAAATAGATGATATA
>CM032452.1:76863896-76878896 GCA_019049505.1 Pachyrhynchus sulphureomaculatus | reverse complement strand
ATATATATATATATATATATATATATATATATTAAAAAAAAATATATATATATTTATATATATATATATAATTAAAAAAAAATTGTTATAGCATTGTTAAGATCACCTGAAACACACGCACCTCTGGCGGCAATTTTTTAAAGTTGAATTACTGCGCATTAGTAGAGTTGCTTCTTTCCCTTACAAACATACTAAACCGATTTAAATAGGAATGCATAAAATCTAACACCGTTAATAAAAAAATTTTTGCAATATATCACATCGAGAAATACAAAAACTATTTTTATTACAGTTAAAAATATTATAACCTAAATAAAAAATGCATGCACCTTTATAAAAAAAAACTGAAAAGTATCGCGTATCCATTTTTACGGATAGTACAAAAAACTGTTTTTCCGCCCACACTCCATTTCTCTCCGTTTTGATTCTTCAAGACAGACAGAAATATAGCTCTATCAAACCATATACGACAGAACTCATTTAAATAGTCTTAATTTAAACAAATTCCGAATTGTAGCTAATTTAGGAGACTGATTAACTTTGTTAAGCACGAGGAGTCTTAAAGGGTAGACATCATTTCAATATTATAGAATATTATAAAACGTAGGTAAAAATTATCTCGTGCAGAAGCAAATATAAAACATATCCTTGAGTCCTATCTATGCATATGGCTCTGTCCTTATATCGGTTTCGACCATCTTATCCATAAGTCTGTAAAGAACCTAATAAGGTAAAAGAGAACCTAATAAGGTAAAAGAGAGAATACCTCTTAAAAACCCACAAAATTTTTCCTAGGTTTTTAAATATTCTATAAATTTCTTACTCTTCTTTGGGACAGGAGCTAAAAGTTAAACAACCTAACGATATATTTAAGAATAAATCAAGTAATAATATTTAAAAAAAAAAAATTAACTTATCTATTAAAACAAACCAAAACTAACCTTTGTCCTTCCGGTCTATAGTGCAGTAAAAAAAGGTCAAAATAATAATGAGACAGGCATAGTTTAGATACAACCATATTATAATTTGGAAAGCTAGCGTCGAAAGTTAAATTATGAAAAAAAAGATCTCCATTTTGGACCAAATGGCATAAAATGACGGACAATTCAAATATTAAATAACAAATTCAATTGTGCCCACTAAGTTCAATATTTTTGTGCCAAAATTTGAGGGTATTTTTGCTATAACAAAAGGCATATTTTCTGAATTTCAAGCCGATCGGTTCACTTAGTCGACCTGTATAATTATATGAAAAAAAAAACATTTTTTGCCTGTTCTTTCCAATTTTGTAGATTATGTTCGCACTTGAGTGACTTAAAACCAACGAGGATTTGTTGGAAATTTCATCACGAAAAGTTTTTTTTTCTTTGTCTCAATCCGACTTATATTACCGAAGTTATACACATTTTAAGCTTAAAAACGCGTTTTAAAAACTTAAATTGTTTATAAACAAAAGAGCACAAATTTTTCGAGGTCCAAAACTTACAACACTCCTAGTGATATCCCAGAGAGGATAAAATCATAATATTGCTGTATCTAGACTGTGCAATTTCAAATGCTTTTTTCACTTCACTACTAGACATTTATAGTAACTCGGGCAATAAAATATATGAAAAAAAATCTTGACCATTAATTTCGTAGTAGTAGAGTAAACCTCACGTGATTCCCCATTTTCTGGATTATATAAGTACTTCATCTTCTTGTGTATTAATACTGATATCTTCTATCTGATCCATGGAATCACTATCCACCGTTACCTCATATAAAATTGAAGGGCCTTGTAAACTATTTTGCACCTCACTCGTACAAGAACCATTTTGGTTTAAGCTTTCAGATGATTCAATTTCAACCTCTGCTTCCACAACACTGTAACTTTCCATTCCTGTTACAAGATTATCTTGAAACAAAACTGAAGAGTTCTGCACATTGTGTACCTCATTCATACAGGAATGATTTATTTGCTCTATTGATGCCGATGCTAGTACATCAGACACATCTAAAACAGATTACTTTTATGGAATAGACGCTTTTAAAGCTTTGGACGGCTGAAAAATCATATTTCTCGTGATTAGATCCTCTTAAATCCTACATTTCACCTACAATTACGTAAGACATAATGATGAGATACAACGAATTGTACCAAGTACGCATACCTAATACTCCATCGGAGGCTGACACAGCAATCATAAGCTGAGACAGTGGTTGACATGGAGA
The DNA here is from genome assembly GCA_019049505.1 of Pachyrhynchus sulphureomaculatus. NCBI lineage: Eukaryota > Metazoa > Arthropoda > Insecta > Coleoptera > Curculionidae > Pachyrhynchus > Pachyrhynchus sulphureomaculatus. The sequence goes on along the minus strand of CM032452.1, from coordinate 76,876,682 downwards.
CATGTTCAACTTAATCTTCGCGAATAGGGCACTGAATAAGTCCGTCTACTTGCTAATGTTAGATCTAAATAGATCTATGGTTTCTATATGAGCTACTAAAAATGAAGAAAGTCCTTACATTAGCGGTGACCACTGTTCTCTCATCTGTCAATCCATCAGCAGAACTTCTTCTTACAACGCCGCTTCGAAAAATATCACTCGAAGCACATCCAAACCACCTTCTCATGTACCCACCCGGGAGATGCGAAGTCTATAAATGTACATTTCAAAAGATTCCAGTTGTTTCTCTCAGCCATGGTCAAGGGTCCAGCACACGCATCCATACAATAGCACGAAGAATACATACGCTCTCACCATTCCGATTCAGAGTTCGAGACTGAGACTTGTGCGATGGAAAAATTTATTAATATTCATATATGTTACTGGGGCCTGTTCAATTCCGGAATATATTTCCTTTCTTGGGTCCCACTTGTCATTTATATTGGTTTCCAAATATTTAAATGTGGAGACCTGTTCTACCGTGTTGTCCCTGATTTCGAAGGATTCTGGTGATAGATTTTTCTTTGTTATTACCATCCACTTGGTCTATCTTATATTCATATTCATAGTTAATCCAAATCTTTCGCTAGCTGTTACAACTCAATTGATCAGTTGCTGGAGATCTTTGATATTATTTGCTAATAGAACAGTATCATCAGCATACAGTATGTTTCTCAGTGTACTCCCATTAACCGTTATTCCTGCAATGGATTCACAGATGGCCTCATTAAACACAGCATCAGAATAAAGATTGAATAAAAGTGGTGAGAGAATGCATCCCTGTCTTACACCTTGGGTTATTTTTATGCTTTCGGACTTTTCCAACCCGATTTTAACTTCCACTGATTGATTCCAGTACAGATTTTTAATAATATTTAGATCTCTTTCGTCTATATTTGTTGTTTCTACAATTTTTATTAATTTCTCGTGCACGACACAGTCGAACTAGGATAGACAAAGCTCTAAGTCATTATTGCAGTATTAGCGTAACATTGCAGTAAGATGAAACAAATTGTGTGTGGCTTGTAAAGGTCTAAAATTTAAAATAATACCTACCCTCCCTCGGGGGAAATATGTATCTTGTTCATTTTTAGCGGTTGATATAGTTTTTTTCTAGTTGGGTGGAAGCCTAGCGATCGAGCTATCTAACGGGAATTGTTAGTAACAGTTCTTCTGTCAGTTTATGGGCTTAAGTAGTTCCCCACGGAGGGCAGATGTACTTTTAAAGTTTAGACTTTCACAAGCCAGATACAATTTGTTCTATCTTACTGCAATTTTGATTTCCCTTGCAAAGAGTGTGTGTCCTGTAAGATGTGGACAACGAGCTACAGTTGACTGTAAAATTTGTACATATCTCATATTCCTTAATTCTAAAGCATAACGATCTTACAGTTGCTCCCATATACGCTGTACCACAGCAACAAGGAACAGTATAACCGCCTTCAGTTTATAAAGGACGTGCATATTTTGGTAATGCTAAGCACTGCCCAATTTTCTTAAATGTGTTTAAAATGATCAGATCCTTGTATACAGGGTAAACTACACTATCTACTGGTGCTGCCTTATCCAATGTTCGAATCTTAAAGGGTAAAGATCTACAGAGATGCCTCGTGCAACCATAGATGAACCGTCAGAAGGCCAATCTTTATCTGACTCGGTCTAATTCTAAGAACTATGACTGTTCTACTTAATCAAATACGAACATTTTCTTTCATTACACCAATCCTTAGTTTGCTACTGTTTGACTTTTACAAGCTTCTAAAAATTAGGTAATACGACAAAGACATATTAAACAAATCTGAGTTATGTTGTTGAAATTGCTCATTTTTGATCAAAAAGTCATATATTTAAATTTGAAAAACATTTTTGGTATCTAAATATAATACGATTTATGTCATATTCTAGTAAAAAAAAAACCCGTCAAGTGCAAGTCGAACTTGCGGAATTAGTATTCCGTATCGTGATTGCCTTTAAAATAAAAATGTTTATTATTTATTTATTTAGCGTATGGCAAGAAACATTGCAATATTAACATATTTAACTGATAAACTCTTAGACAGGGTCCACGTCTTCTAGTCAGTTGGTCCTGAGAAGGTCCATTTGCATTAATATCTCGATCAGCCATTGCAATGTTTCAGTGACCAGGAGATTCTAAGAATGGTCTGGTCGTCAGCATGTGCTAGTTTATTGTTTCAGACCTTGACATTTTTTTTTATACATATCAGATAAATTAACAAAGGTAATGCACTCGTGATAATTTTCATTCAATCTAAACTTTATGGAGAGTATTCCAGAATTTTTTCAAAATTTTTTGATCAGTTCTCGAACTAAGGGCGGGACATCGATTTTTGGAAATTTTTTTAAAATAACACAAAAAAGGTTTGCGCAAGTATTATATATATATATATATATATATATATATATATATATATATATATATATATATATATATATATATATTTCAACTTTTATTTGACACCCCACTCGATGACCTGGTACATTTTTTTCACTTCCGATTTCATCCCCAAAACTAACCCCTTAAGTCAGATTTTAACTTTCAAAACTACGTGGCTCTGATTGGGCCATCAATTCCTATGTTTGTGCCAAATTTTAACTTTCATTGTCAAATAGTTCCGGAAAAAATCGGGTATGACAGACGAACAGACAGACACTGAAGTGATCCCATAAGTGTTTCGTCCGGAACACTAAAAAAAATGTTAATTGAAACTACTTTCGGGTATAAATAGCCTCACAAAATTTTAACCGACAGAAAACTGTTCAGAGATTCTCAATCTATTCGAAGATTAGGTCGTGGCTCCAGAAGAGTTTTCACTGTTCAAAACACTCACCATGGTTTGGGTTAGTTTATTTATGCACCAGTTTTTAGGCTCCTATCTCTATATTAATATTATTACTATTTTAAACCTTACTTTTTACACAATTACCTTGAAATAAAACTGAAGAGCTCCCCTGTAAATTATTTTGCATCTTATTTATATACCCTTGTCCAATTCTGGCAGGAGAGTTCTCTGCTATGTTATTACTGCAATTTTGCTCCCCATTTAGAATACTATTATCGTTTTCCAAACAGTCGTTCATCCTTTCTTCTTCTATATCACATTCTCCATCTTGTTCTTCTTGTACGCTATTTTCTTCCACCATTTCTCTTATTTCAACATTACCTTCATACTCTCCATTTACTATTTCTTCCTCCTCTTCTACACACGAACTTTTAAACAGTTCCTTTACTTGTTCGACTGTAATTTTCCCTTTTTCCCAACTTGCCGCGTTCGAGCTCGTAGCATTATGTAGGGACTCTTCGACGGTATTCTGAACGAGGAATTTGTGCACTACCGTTGGTCTGGAAAAATAAGATAAAAAATTTACATGGAATTTGAAAAAAAATTGTAATAAAATTCATTTCTGTATCTCAAATCTTTTTATACAATATCTAGCAAATGGTATACGAGGGAAAAAACTCTGCCTATACATAGAAAAAAATATATATTTATTTAAAAGAGAATCGAGCCACTGGATTGGCCAATCTAGTGTGACGATACCAGATTCCCTCTTCCATTGGCTACCCGTTTTACTTCGATGTTTAGGGTCGTTATCCGCTTGAAGAATCCACTTCTCATTTTTATGGAGAAACCATGGTTTGGCAGTCGGCACTAATGCCTTCTTGTAAATCTGGAACATATTTCAGCGTTCAAATTGTAGGTAAAGATGAAGCGTCTTCCAAAATCTTTTTCCGAAAGAGATCATCAAACATGAATTTTCACGGGGTGTTTCACGGTGTGCTGAACCAATCGGTTAGGATAAATTGACTAGACTCGTAGGGTGATAACATAAGCCCAAAATGAAGCGTCATTGGAAAAAAATACATTGCTCCAGTCTCGATCTGTTTTTCTCTGCCCACGCAAGTTGTTTCTTTCTGTGTTTTTCGCTCAGTAATAGTTTCTTGATTGTACTCCGCCACTTTAATTAGTTAGCCCGGAAATAAGCGTGAATCGTTTCATACAATATATGCAAACCTTCCTGCCTTAGGTTTTACGCCCCGGATTTCAGGAAAACATGTTATTAATAATTTTTTTGTCATTGTCCGACACTTCCTCTCGAACCGCGTTCTGGTAGTGGAACATAACATTGAAGCGCGAAGCGTTTGAAACACTCATGTTCGATAATGTACTATTTAACCATAAATAAAGTTAGAAATGAATCTCTTTTTCCACAGAGTATTGTTTGCAGGGGTGCCAACAATAATCTACACGTTCTGGTCAGTCTAAAGTAGTTACTTTTAGCCTCCGTGATTCTTATCGCCTTCAAACTAATCTCCCTGCACCCTAACGCACCGGTCCCATCGTTTTACCACTGGCCGAACATCTTTTGGAAGGTCGATACTATCACTGCCTCTAGTGCCGCCTGCAATTTGCTTTCTAACTTCTCTACCGTCTCGAAGCAACACCTCTTTAACTTCATCTTCAGATAAAGGAACAGCCCGATGCCACAGGATGCCATATCAGGCGAATAAGGGGAGGTGAAGGATGACAGTCACGGAATCCTTCGCTAAAAACTGTTGCGTACAGAACGAACTGAGGTCCGGTGCAGTGTTCTAATGCAGGAGAAAATTCTTCTCGCTCCAAAGTTTTAGCCGTTTTATAACCAACAGAAGATCGATCAATGATTTGTTGAACGTTGGCGATTATTGCGGTCGAAGATCTTCCGTAACTCTCGTCGTTTTTTGGTCGATCTTAAATCTCGAAAATTTGCATCCTCTCAAGGCTTGGTCACAAAATGCGTTCTGAATTATTTCATACGTTTCAGTAGCATCCTTTCCGAGTTTAGAACAAGATTTCACAGATACGCGGCAGCCCTTTTTTCATATCTGAAAATTGCAGAGATACACAATTCGAGTTTTAGGCAAACGTGCATACAAAACAAACTAATAGACTAGCATGTTAAAATTTGCCACGCAGCATTGTTAGGGATGTCCCTACTACCACCTATCGGCGCAAGTCGGTACTATTTCGCCATCTTACTATATAGCGTTAGTCCGGGAATTTTTCGATAGCAGCGCGTATGTAAAGAAAAGTCTTCAGAAAAATAAAGTAAGTCAATCCAAAGAGGTACGAGTTATTTTATTTTTTTTTTATGCTGTCTGAAATGAAGGACTTTACTGGTTTATCGGGGAAAAATTAATTATTTTGGCTGAAATAAACATGGCGTAAAGTAAAAAAAATGTCAGTAAACTTACTTAGTTTGTCCGATTCGGTGCACCCTTCCAATGGCTTGCAATTCATCTGCAGGGTTTAGTACAGGTTCTAGGAGTATTACGTGGGTTGCTTCTATTAAATTAAGACCTTTGGCACCCAATCTTATTGGTAGCAGAAGAACGGTTATTTTTTTAAGAGGATCCTAAAAGCGTAGAAGAATAACATGAGGTATCTAGTGTATGAGTACTATATATGGTATCTATGATCATGATAAGAACCAGCGACACCTCTGACGTCGTTCGGCAGTTTCTACCTTAACCCTTTTTACTCTCCCCCTTATATCTTTATTCCGTCTTACCCCTACTTGTAGCTACCATCGCTCGTACTTTGTTTACCCTCCCCCCTAACCATACCTCATCCTACCCAAGATCTTAAAAAATTATTTTCCTAACAGTTTCACATGGTTGTACGAATGTTCTGCATGTTATATTGAGGTCGCAGGAGACGATGCAGAACATCTGAAGTAATAAAATGTTCCTTTTAAATTTTTTTATATTAAGGCAGTCCGGAAGCTTTTTGGACAAAAGGTATATATGTTATAAACAGCTTACCTTGAAATTTTCTATTCTTTTTTCAAAGGAATTCGTGGCGTCAGCAAACTCCACTCGTATATCGTTCTGTTCTAGTGCCTTTTTAAGTAACTGCAGAACCACAGGCCATGTTGAAAATAATAAAACCTATAAAATAATTCCATAACAGATTTTGTTATTTTATAAAATAAAAAAAAATAAATAAAATATTTCTGAATTTTCGAACTTGAATTGATTCTACTAACAACACCCCACCACAAAATGTTTGGAACAATTTTTCTATAATTTTTATCTTTTATAAAAAAGTTTAATTTCAAAACACCTCTACTATACTAAAAAATAAATTGGTAAACGAAAAAAAACCTTTATTGTATATCAAACTTCAGCCCTCGGAAAATTGTTTATTAAAGATAATGGCAGCCAAATGTGAACTGTTACCTTCGCGATACTATTCTAAGCGAGCGGTGAAATTATCGATCACTATTATATATAATTATTAAAATTTTAAAGAGCAAGTGATGTGCGACGTCTGTCATATTTACAGAAGTACGGATCGATTATACCATGTGTATCTGACTTTTTCTATAGTAATCTAGATAAGAGCAAACCAAACATAGCTGTTTTTTTTGGACCTGGCCAAGGCTTTTGATACAGTAAACCATGAGATATTATCACAAAAACTAGAGTATTATGGTATAAGGGGTGTTACGCATAAGATTGTCAAAGATTATCTTGCCGACAGAACACAAACTGTAAAAAATAGGAAATAATAAAAGTAGTTTTAGAGACGTGAAAATTGGAGTACCACAAGGTACTATTTTAGGGCCTTTACTTTTCCTCATTTACATTAATGATTTGTTTAAGACTCTGTCAATGGATAGAATAATCTCGTATGCTGATTACACTATGATTTTGTGTACTGAGGAGAACTGGACAAAAAGTATATATATATATATATATATATATATATATATATATATATATATATATATATATATATATATATATATATATATATATATATATATATATATATATATATATATATATATATATATATATATATATATATATATAATATATATATATATATATATATATATATATATATATATATATATATATATAATAAAAATATATATATATATTATATATATATATATATATATATATATATATATATATATCTATATATAAAATATTGTCAAGAGAACTAGATATTTGATATACATTTTTGCAAAACTAGTAAAGATCGTGGATAGAGACACTTTGCCTTTTTAATGGTGTTGCAAGCTATGGAGTAGTGCCGTGGGGCTCTGTGTATGATAATGCAATTGGATCTCTTGCACGTATTCAGAAAAGACTAGTAAAAATTATTAATAAAGCTAGATCAATAACTGTTAACAAGAAACTATGAAATATAAAACAAACATATGCATTGGAGATCCTTATGCATAATTATGCGAATTTGCGTGAAGAGTACACCACCTCAAAAAAAGATTACCAGAAATAAAAATATTGCACTTAGAAGGGTTTATCTAGAAGTAGGAAAAAGGAGTCATGTATATATGGCAACTGAACTTTTCAATAAGCTTCCAAATGAACTTAAAAATATATCTGGGAGTAATAGAATTATCAAGAACAAACTGAAAAAATGGGTTGTAGAAAGTTGTTAATAGGACATATTTAGAAAAAAAAAGGGTAAAAATTTGCGTTTGGAACCTTTGTGTTTCGCAATTTTGGTGCATTTTAGAAGTCGTTAACACCTCTTTTCTTTCAATTGATATAAATTATTGTTATGTTTTTGTCCAAGCCTGCATACAGGTATGGCCCACTGCGGGCTCCAAGCTTCTGGAATACTTTGTTTTTGTATTTAGATTATAAATAAATAAATAAATAAAAAAAGCCTAAGCCTAAGAGGTGAAAGAAGTTACCTTTACTTGGTGGTCCTTTTTCCTCAACTTTAACAAAAGTCTGATTACATCCTCTATCTTTCTAGAATAATTTCCAATAACAGTGATTTCATCACTAGAACAAGTATCTTGGTTGCCTACAGCTGAGCCGCTCTTGATATAGGCTACGTCTTGTAAATTGTGTTTGGCGCGGCAGACGCAGCATTGTATAAAAATAACGGCCTATAAAAGTAATTTATTTAAATTCATTAATCAAAGAAAATTAGTAAGAATTAATATTAAGCTGTTAAAAATGAAATTTATTTTATTTTTAAAAATACCGAGTGGTGACTTGGATTAAGTTAATCTTTAGTGTAAAATCTATTGCAAGAAATAAATATCAAATATTATTAATAATCTACTTAAGTTTATAACCGAGCTCACCTTATTAAGTAATTTTTGAAGACAGTCGAGACAAAATGTATGTGCGCATGGTAAAATGGCCCAAGTGTTTACTAACGCTCCTCTGCAAACAGGACATGGGTCGGGGTTGTATCCCTCAAATTGCTGTTGACGGAGTGTACCTAAAAAAAGAACATATCCTTCTTACAATGTTAAGGGGCAATTATTGTATATGAAACCTATGCATTAGGAAGAGACAACACCTAGTTCTGATTAATCTCCACCAACACACATATATTTTGCTTTATACATATCTTCAGTTACTACCCATTTCTAGTATTCTTATATGAACCGTTATGGTAGGAATTCGAGATCTTCATGATCTTGGGCAATTACTATTTGGTCTTTGGCGAAATAGAGAATGAATAGGGTTGATGTTTCAACCCTATGAATATAGTTGAACATCCGTTATAGGTATTCTATTGTTCAAGAAAACGAATACAGTTATAAAAAACGCTGTTACTTAAGGACGTTCCCAAGAAATTAAATTTTCTTACAATTATCTAGAAAATTTGAATATACATATTTATTAGTGTCCTTTATTCGTAGAAAAAATTTCAATACTCCTTATGGTACTAAATTTGTAAATATTGGCTGTTAAAATTTGCATTTTTAACATACGAACCCTACTCTGACCTATGTCGAAACACATATTTTTTTTTTATTTATGTATTTAATTAATTAACGGGCAATGCCCAATTTTAAAACAATACAATAAATATCTTAAGACGACAATAAAGTAAGAAAGAAAATTTTAGAATAAGAATGAGGGAAAGAGAAAAAAGAAATAAGAAAATTATAATAATAATAAAAATATAAAAGGAAATAATGACTGTAACAATAAGTAACAAAATACACATCATACTCCACACAACTGTCTATAAAACACAGATCTTCCAACGAAAAAGTCCAGGCTGGGATGCTCATTGGCAAGGCGACATGACCTAGATACAAAATTATTGCATCCGTAGTTCGTCCTGTGGAATGGCAGAAAAAAAGTGTGCCTTGAACGGGTCACCCTGGAAGGTACATGCAGACCAATTTTGTCCAGCAGAAAGGGACAATGGTAGTTATTATGGAGAATATTATAAAGCATTTTGAGATCGATAGCACCCCTGCGGTCTTGTAAAGTTTGAATGTGAAGCTCAGATTCTATCTGAGGGTAGGTAAGCTCAGGTCTATTGATCTTAAAGGCAATGTATCTCAGAAATTTGTGCTGAACTCTCTCAATGCATTGAATGTGAGTACCATAGCAAGGACTCCATACACTGAAGGAATACTCTAAACGAGCTCTAATCAGTGAACAGTACAGCTGCTTAATTGCAGCTATACTATTAAAGCCCAGTGTGATACGCTTAATAAATCCCAAAGGCTGGAGAGACTTGGAAATGATATGCTGTATATGAGGTATAAAAGTTAATTTTGAGTCAACAGAAAGCCCTAGATCCTCGACTTCAGACACTCGTTCAAGAACAGCATCTCTGATCTTGTATGGATAATCTAACTGACTCCGGGACTTACTGAAAACGATAGAATGGCACTTGGTCGCATTTAGCTCCATACCGTTGTCCTTGCACCAAGATACAAGCTGATTCAAATCTGTCTGAAGTTTGTAACAATCATCAAATACAGACACCTCAATATACAACTTTAAATCATCGGCAAAAAGGAGGACCTCACTATGTGCAAAACGATGAGTCAACTCATTAATAAATAAGTTAAACAGAAGAGGACCCAAGTGCGATCCCTGAGGAACTCCAGAGGGGTATGTATACTATCTGATAAGTAGATATTAAAGCGGACAGTCTGTGTACGTCCAGTAAATAGCAGGCAAGCCAATCCAGCATCAATTTTATTATATAACAATGGTAATTTTCTTACGATTATTTGAAAAACTTAGAAACATTAATTAAAAATATATTTTTCTGTAAACAAAAATTATAGCAAGCAGTATTAGTTTTTTTATGAAAAAGTTTTCTTTTCAGTTTTCCTAGCATAACTTGATAAATAAAACTTCGCGATTTTGCAACGTCGCACTGCGCGGGAAGTTTGAAATACCGTCAACGCACAACCAATTTTAATAAATGCGTGTAGCTCAAGATATAGAAAAAATATGGGTTATCGTAAATAAAAAGTCAATATTTATAACAAATCAAATATTTATTAGTATTGAACACAAATAAGTAGCATATTAATTAATATCAGGAACTTGGTTTCTTATTACTCCAGTATTTACTAACTTGCATTTAGTACAGTTGTCACATTTTATTTTGAACTTTGAATGAAGCCCTTTATTTTTTGAAATCACTCAATTTTTCCATATCTAAAAGAACTCTGCAGCTGGTGCATTTCGGATTTCTAGTTAACTCTCTCAATGACACTATACTATTCTCATTAGGAATTTTAGATTGATCTATTTCATTGACTGCTGTTTGAATTTTCTGTTTTTTTTTTGCATTAAACATTCTTGCTAATTCTATATTTATTTTTTCAGCAGTTTTTTTTTACAAATCTGCCATTCTTTAATCGCGAAATTATTAACGCACTATTAAAAATCTCCAATATAAACATAGTCCTCGAAAAATACTTCAAAACATTAAAACCCGACATAAACAACTCGTGTCTCGAGCAGAGTAAAAAGGTAACGTTGCCAGATTCAAAACACGACGCAGTGGGATTATTTTTGTATTTCTGCGCATATGGGAGGGGGCGAAGGAGCGTACTGCGCCTCAACTATTTTTTATTGTACGCATGGTAGTTTACATAGGAGGGATCTTTCTGTAAGTCGATCACGACTGCTCCTTAGGAACGTTCTTAAACTGTTACAGGTGTTTCTAGCTGATATTTTTCATGTGAATGTTGTAACAACTATTAAATTTTGATAGCCTGAGAACCAGTCGTATGTCTACCGCCGGCATTTGCCTTGCGATGAGACTTTTTGCAGATGTAGTTTGATAACTACCAAACTTAAACGGCTAGTTTGCTTATCACTTAATAGCCGCGTGTATTTATTATTACATCATATGCTTTCATAATGAAACAAGTAGCAAGCTGAAACCCTGGGAACACCCTATTTACTATATGTTGGAATTACTGCCTTACGTCGCTGACTAAGTCTTGTATTTTTATTTAAATAATTCCACAGGGTTACCTGAAAGAAGTCAGCTATGAATGTGTGAAAAACCACAATTTATGGTGCCACCGACATTATGATCACTTTTAGAATTCTCTTTTGAAGATTTATATAATTTCATTGAAGAATTACTTACCCAAATAATTTCTGGTTCCGAGTAATGCTTCCAATTTAATATTGTTGCGAGATTCTTCAGAACGTAGAGTTAGTTCTTGATGAGGTAACTAAAAATTAAATAGGGTTTTGAAAATTACTATCAAAATAAAATTTAACGTTACAAAAATTCAGGTGGCAATTTTTTCTAAAAAGTTGACGTTGTGGAACCCGACAAAGTTATGTCGGGACACTCCATTCTTCAACAATGGTCACCCAATTTGTTGGGCGTTAACTTGGGAGTAAATATGTCTTGACATGAACATGTCGCAGGCATAGCAAAGAGAGCTTCTCAAAAGCTGGGAATATTATTTTGAACTAGAAGCTTTACACTCCACAACTGTGAATTCTGTACCAAGCTCAAATTCGACCACGATAGAATTGGCGGCTTGAGTCTCTTCTACAAGTACTATCATGACACGTGTTCGATACATGTAACCCACTTAATTCCTCCCAAAACGGTGCACGCTAAAAATATCGTACGCGCACATAACATCCGTATGAGGTTCAGATTGTCACTGCTTTCTAACAAGTAAAATTTACAGGGATTCAAGACCCACGTATACGCGTGGCTTATACATATATATATATATATATATATATATATATATATATATATATATATATATATATATATATATATATATATATATATAGGGTGTTATGATAACTATTTATTACATTCAAATAGGTGGCTACTCGAGTCAATTGGAGACATACCTAATATTTATTTTTATTAAACTTAGACACTGTTCAATATTTTATAAATCACTTCGTAATTTCAAAAAGTATTGCGCCCCCAGTGGCACGACTGAGATGAACAATGCAATGCATGAAAAAGGTCATAGAGAGAAAGAGGGGGTGTTCTAAAAGTGAATTGAAGTGAGAAGACAGACACAGGTGACACCTAGCGGCGAATCAAAGACGTCTTATATGTTTACGTCTGGAAATGTCTTCCAAAAAATAAATGCTTTTTTCGTAAAAATAAGTAATGCTTCGAGAATTTAATTAAACAAAAATAGTGATATTTTCTTGAGGTGAAATGTGAACCTATTTTTGACTAGAATATTTTTAATTGGTGCGAAGAAACAAGCTGTTTTGTTACTTGTTTAGAAGCATGCAAATACTAAGATAGTTAACTGATTGCAACAGTTAAAAATAGGTATCGGTAAATAAGCTTCTCGCGGCGCCTCGCAATAAGCTTGCCAGATTATGAAAGCTAGTTTTCTTCAAATTTCTATTGTAAAATATTTTAAAAGACTGCGAAAACCGCATTCAACTTTGAAGTTCGTTAAAAAGATGTT
>CM032452.1:76828896-76858896 GCA_019049505.1 Pachyrhynchus sulphureomaculatus | reverse complement strand
AGTAGCCCGCTTAATTCCTCTCAAAGCAGAAAGGAATAGACGTTGCGCTAATAATTTACATCCGTATGAAGTTCAAGCTGTCTTTTATATGGAAAACCTCATCCCTTTGGAATAATTAGCTCAGAACTGTGTGCTCAACCGAGTACCATTTACAGCGATTCAAGACCAACGTAAATAACTTTATTCGCACACGCGCCGCTTCTGTAGCGCTTTAGGGATTTCCCTGCAGCAGGTGTGCTATGCCCATAAAAAAAGTAAAGCTTTGGAAGCCTGGCCGAAGAAGTCTTGGGAGTTATCTCCATATCGAGATTTATCATCAATTATTTTGAAATATTAATAAAGTTATTTTATCTCGAATCTGTGCAAATAGATTGTCTCAATTTTTGTATAGTAAAAATATATGTACTTCAGACCAAAGAATTTTACAATTTATATTATTTACCCTAAGAATACCATAAAATGCAATGAGTAACAGAGATACAGAGATGTAATTTACCGTTTGCTATACAAACAGGACACTTGGAACTCTTTTTCTTTCCTTTCTGTTGCGGCCTTAAGTGACAATCCATAGCTTTTCGAACTAAACCATCTTTTATAATTGTATGCTTTGTTTCCGAATCTTCATAATAAAGGGCGTCGACCGCTTTAAATAAGGCATCTCGTAGATCATCCAAGTCTAAATGCCAGTTATAAGCTGTACGAAGTAACGTACGTGTATTTTCATTTCTGAAAAATATTTTATTAATAAACTACCGTCGTTTTAAAAAGTTGATAATTTTTCCGATTTCGGCCGAACTACGGGCAAAAAAAAGTGAATTTTAAAATAGGGATGGACGTAAGTGGTTCTAATAACAGGTTCAAAGAATCCCAGCGGTAGAGCAAAGAACACTATACTGTTCGATACTAAATTTTCTACCACTTTTTTTATAATAAAATGGTAGCCCTGAAATTTTACTCGGTTTTCGGCAATTTGTTATTAGTCTTTTCAGGTAGCGGGATAATATAAGGTAACTAATCTTAGGGATCTCAATCAAATCGAGGGATATTCCGTTAGGTTTGGGCGGTAGATTATAGTCGGTGGTGCCTCCTTTAAGTTTGGAATATCCCCACTCCAGCGGAGTTAGTCGTTACTAGTCCTTGAGGATGGTGACTGTATGTTAGGATTCGTTGGGGTTACTTAGTTAACCATTATCTTAGAGGGGAATTTTAAAGGCAATAACACGTCATTATTTTCACGCAGGTGATACTGCGTACATAGGCCGCAAGGACTTGTGGGTTAGTATTTGTGTATGTCATTTGTTAAGTAGTACCGGATTTCTATTGATGCTGTCAATATATGGGGAAGGCACCGAGTAAATAAATGAAGTTTTTGGAACTTTTTCAGTATCCTCTATTACTTAAACGGTGTAAGTCGTGAGCACATGCTAGTTAATCTATAATGGTCTTATCATAACCGATTTGCTGATTGACTAATTATTACTTTAACAGTCAAATTCTTATAGCAGACCCAAAATATTTTTTAAAGCATTTCTTTAGCAGGGTCAATAATTGCTATATATTTCTATAAAACTCTTATATTAAAAGGTGTTATTTCAATTTTTATTTTTTTTTTACCTTAAATCACAATCGATATTGGCGTTGGCAGCTGCGACTTCAACCCTGGCGAGCAAATCATCATCCATACTATTCATAGAAACCCAGTCGAATCCGTCAGAATACCACTGTCCATGATCCATTACGAAATTTTCCTGATATTGTTCGACTGTATTTGTAAGTGCACAACAAGTGTCTTTTCCTGCAGCACACTATAATAATAAAAAAAAATATGTCATTTTCTTAGAGAAGTTTTTATTTGATTATAATTTTTAAAAAACTCTCAGAAGTGTAATCATCTTGAAGTGCCTTATCCGATACAGACGTAGGCGATCCTCTCGCCTTTGCCTTTGGTTGGTGCATTTTTAAGTATTTCACAGATAAAGGGCACCTACAGTTTAATGCCGGTTCGGAATGGCTAAAGCGAGAGGGTTTTACAAGGTATGATACTACGGGTAGTTTATGATTGCCTTCCCGACAAGTGTAATAAGGTAAAAAATTGGTAAAGTGATTTACACATTACTTGCCTTGCAAACATGTAGTTGTAAAATAAATACTGAATTTGACTTTCCCAAGTAAAAATAAAGTCAATTTCCATTTTTTCACCCACTCCCCTTTAAGCGATATTAATTAAGAATTATAGGTTTCATCCATATTTCAAGTATTATATTATCAGATCGACAGGCGGACAGTCAGATCGACAGGCCGACAGTCAGATCGACAGACCGACGAAAATGAGAAAATATGTCTTTGTGTGTGCCTTATGAACTTCCCGCAAGGAACATAAGTACGTTTCCGCCAACTTAACCGTTTATATTTCTAAAACTTGTTCTATATTCAAATCAACATTTTTTTCTTCTATACACTCTTTCTGTTAAAATGGGAAATAATGGAAAAACAAAAACACTGGTATAGAAGTATATTACGATATACAGTGTGTCTCAAAAAGTTTTATAGAAATGGAGAAAAATTTTATCTTACCTATTACAGAAAAATTTATTCTTGATAAAAAGTTCTGCATCACATAGAAATCCATAATCAAGCATCAAAAGTTTAAAATATTTGATGGTATACAGGGAAAATAAAAAATAATGACTTATAATGAAGAGTAAAGTGTGTTTAAATTTAAATACAGAGCAAAATAATTTAAATAGGAACTAAAAAATTATGATCACGTTTAGATTTGTGGTCTTCCTAGTTAAAAAATTCAACTCCAGTAAAAACGCCAGTAATTATCCGATTATTTATTGAATAAAGGAAAACGAATAAAGTGCACTGATTTTGACTGTATCATATTTTTGTTAAAAACTTGATAACCTTTTGATCTGCTTTGCAACAATTACACCCATAATAAATTTGTGCTAATATCATTTTATTTTGAAATTACAACATTACTTAATTACTACGTACATAACATAACGACTAAACATATGGATTAATTCTAACTTTATTACACAAGTGCATCAATGTATCCACCATCCCTTTCTAAACAGGTGATGGTTCTTCAAGAAAAATCTGTTATTACATCTCTAATTCTTCATCTTGAAATCGCCTTTTAAGATAAACCTTTTCTTTTAAGTATCACCATAAAAAGTCTAGAAGGCTGATGTCTGGAGACCTTGGGGGCCAAGTGCACTGCACATACCTCCCTATTACTCTACCGTTAAAAATGTGGAGGAGATAATTCTCGTACTGTGACATGATGCTCCATCATGTTGGTACCATTTACGTTGTCTTTCAGTTATTGGTAGGCGAGTAAGAAACTCAGGGAACTCATTATTTAAAAATTCTAGGTAACGTTCAGCATTCATAATATTTTGAAAAAAGAATGGTCCAACTATTCTATCTTTAAAAATTCTACACCATACATTGGTTTTATTGGTATGATTGACTCTATTTACACTGACTTTGCCAAGGCTTTGGATAGGCTCAACATTGATATTCTTTTAAAGAAGTTGGATGCTCATGCTATACATGGAGATTTACTGGATTGGGTAAGGTCTTATCTTTCCCATAGGAGACAAATTGTAGAAGTCAACAACTTTCTATCTAGTCCTGTGAGGGTCAACTCTGGGGTTCCTCAGGGTATTCATTTGGCACCGATTCTGTTCAATATTTTTGTCAATGATGTTACACAACGTTTTAGATTTAGTGATTTTTTAATGTATACTCATGACATCAAGATCTTTTCACCTATTTTGGATTCTGATTCAGCCTTAAGGCTACAAAGTGATCTCAACAGATTTTTTGAAGTGGTGCACAAACAATAATTTATCTCTAAACATCCCAAAATGTAAATATATTCAATTTAGTAGGTTGCACAATGTTGTAATAAATAAATATCCCCTTAATAATGTTTGTTTGGAAAATGTTGATGTGATTAGAGATCTTGGTGTAATTTTTGATAGTAAACTTTCTTTTCTCCCACGCATAGAAGTTTGCAGAAACAAAGCGATGCGACTGTTAGGCTTCATTAAGAGGCATACAGTTGATTTTAGTAATGTAAAAGCCATAAAAATTTCATATACCTCGCTGGTAAGACCACACTTGGAAAACTGCTCTAGTGTGTGGTCACCCTACTTCTTATCGAATCAGAAAATGCTTGATGGAGTTCAGAACAAACTTCTCAAATACATAGCCTTTAAGAATCATATAGTTGTGGATTCAGTTGATTATATTCAACTTGAAAATCGCCTTCTTATTCAATCGTTGAATACTCGAAGGGACTTGGCAGATGTCATACTGGCCTATAAATTGTTGCATGGACTGTGCAAGTGCCCGGAATTACTTTCTATACTCAATATTCATATGCCACCGAGATCACTTCGAGAGCAAAGATGTTTTGAGCTTCGTCAGCATAGAACCGTGCATAGTCAATATGGTGGTATTAATAGAATAATGATGAACTGCAATTTGGCAAATATAGATTTATTTCACGTATAACTAGATAGTTTAAAAAAAATTCTTAAAGTTGGTCAATCTTTAAGGGGTGTGGAAGTGCTACCAGCTACAATATATGTGTTTAACTATAAGTTTTAAATGTGAATGCCTAGTTTTTTAAAATTTTAATATTTTCTTCTGTTTAAAAACGTCTCTTTTTAGCATTTTTTTTTGTTTTTTTATATATATTTTGGGAAAGGCCTCTGTCTACTTTTAATATTTAGGTTATAGCTGTATACTGTATCCAATTATAGGTACTACTGTAACTGCTTGCCCGTTTGATTAAAATAAATAAATAAATAAACGAATATTAATCTCGAGCGATAGTTTTGAGAACTTACTGTCCCATTAGACGTAAATGTCGCTTCGTCAGAGAAAAGTAGTTGTTTTGCCATAAACCTATTATCTTCCAACTCTCCTTGAAACCAAGCACAATATTCAAATCTTCGTTCAAAATCTCCTGCTTTTAAAGTATGAATAAATTGGGGTTTGTATGGTTTAAATTATTTTATCTTAAAATTCTCGGAACTGTAGTTTTACTCACATTCAATAAAACTGAGCTTTTTCGAAGTGAATCTTTTGGCTTTTCTACTACCTACAGCATTACTTGATTTTGATTATCTTCATGCCCGATGTTTCTTTTTAAACTTATTTTCAACACTTCCATAAATCTTGAATTTACTTATTAGATATCCTACAGTTGTAAAGTGTACAGTTTTATCAGGGTGTCAATTATTAAAGATTTCTGCTGTTTCTCTAAAAGTTTTATAATTACCTCCAACTGTAAGAACAATTTCAATTTAATCTTCAACACTTAATTTTACTGGCATTTCTAATTATTGCAAATACAGATTGACGTTAGCTTTGAAGTTTATTGGCAGTTGTTAGGTATATGTTCATTTATTTTCAGCCTAAAATTTGTAGGGTTTTCGTTTTCTTTTATTCAATAAATAATCCAACATGTACTGACGTGTTTACTGGAGTTTTTTTGAATTTTTAACTAGAAAGGCCACAAATCTAAACGTAAACATAATTTTTTAGTTCCTATTAACATTTTCAATTAATATTTTGCTCTGTATTTAAATTTAAACACACTTTACTCTTCATTATAAATCATTATTTCTTATTTTTCCCTGTATACCATCAAATATTTTAAACTTTTGGTGCTTGATTATGGATTTCGACGTGATGCAGAACTTTTTATCAAGAATAAATTTTTTTGTTATAACATATGTAAGATAAACTTTTTCTCCATTTGTATAAAACTTTTTGAGACACACTGTATACGCATATAACACTCGTCATCGTTTTCACCCCAATATAATTTAACTCTAAAAATTTATTGTATAATAATTATCCAGTATTCCAATTAAGAACCAGGAAAGATTCTCATATTACTATTAAAGGGATACAATGACCTCCACCCTTTTACCATCTTCTTATGTAAACAAAGAAAATAGTAAAAAAAAGAAAATGTAATGTTTCGACCCTATGACTGAAAGAACCACGGAAAAAACTATAACATGGTAAATATGAAGTCATTCCCCCTACCTCCCTATTCCTCCCTTTGGCCCTTTATAAGACGTAGGCTGAAAAGTTTTTGGTCTAGCTACTTAAAACACATTTTTTTTTTTGCAAAATTCGACTTTATTCATCAATATAGTCTCCTACAAGAGCGATACAATCAGTTCAACGTTTCTTTAATATCTCTATATCTTTCTGTAGAGGAATTTGTCTTAGCCTTCAAAATAGACCTCAGTTTCGGCGATAACTTCTTCATTGGAGCCAAATCTCTTTCCCGCAAGCATTTTCTTGAGGTCTGCGAATAGATAATAGCCGCTGGGGTCAAATCTAGAGAATACGGTGGATACGGAAGCAATTCGAACTTCAATTCATGCAATTTTGCCATTGTAACCATCGACTTGTGACACGGTACATTGTCTTGAATAAAAGAGCACCTTTTTCTTGTTCATTTGGAGCCGTTTCTTTGCGATTTCTGTCTTCAAACGCACCAATAACTTTATATAATATTCGCTATTGATGGTTTTTCCCTTCTCAGCATAGTTGATGAAAATTATTCCATACGCATCCCAAAATACAGAGGCCAAAACCTTCCCAGTCAACTGTTGTGTCTTTGTTCGCTTCGGTGTGTAGTGGTGGATCTATGTTTCATCCATTGTCACATATCGCATGAAAAAATCCTTTTTATTGTGTTTAAACAGGTCCAAACAGCGCTCAGAATCATCAACATGTTATTGTTTTTGGTCCACTGTGAGCAAACGCGGTACCCATTTTGAACAAAGCTTTCTCATGCCCAAACATTCATGCAAAATATGACCAACACGTTCTTTTGATATCTTTAGGCTATCAGCGATCTCACGCAATTTCACTTTACGATCATCCAAAGCAATTTTGTGGATTGTTTTATGTTTTCCAGTATAAACACCTCATTTGGGCGTCCAGAGCGTTCAGCATCATTTGTGTCTGTACGATCACGTTTAAATTCAGCATACCAGTAAATGAGTGAGTTTCCGTAACACTTATCAAGCCATTGCTTTGCTTTAAAAGTATTTTTTCCTATCAACAGTGTTTAATCAGCACACGAAATTCGATTTTTTCATTGTTTTGAAAATATCAAAAATAGCGTCATTTAAGGCACTGTAACTTGTAAACTAATCGTCGAAATGTCATGAAATTTTGACACATATCGTTTGAAGGTTGGTACTTTCTAAAAATAATATGGATTTTTTGAAAAGGGCGACATCCATGTGTCAGACCAAAAACTTTTCAGCCTACGTGTTATATGATTATTAAACGATTATGCTTAAAATTTGCCCATTCCTTCATACAAAAACCCTGGAAAAATTCCCATAATACTCTTGAAACTGTACAAGAATCTCTCATTCCTTTCACCCTCTTCCCCTATTAAAATTGAAAGTAATGAAAAAAAAAAAACCTTAATTTTGATATTTCAACAATCTAAGAACCTGAAAAGGGCATATAGTATGTTACATACTAAACAATCCCTCTGATGATGAATGAACCTTTTATTTATTTTACTACATATATATGCTTAAAATTTATCAACTACGCCAACCAAGACACCTCAAAAAATACTATTCAAACTATACAATATTTCACAACCCCTTTCAGCTCCTTCTCGAGTTAAAATTGAGTGGAATAAAAAAATTTACCCACTTTTTGAATTTCTCGACTCCAAAAACCTTGAGACCAAACAATCCCCTCCAATCTCCTGCCCCAGCCTTTTCATCCCTTATATGTTTTGCTAAATATATGAACACGTCTGTTTATTATCCCAACCAAAATTACCATAATACTATTAAAGTAAAACAAAATTTATCTCCAACCCTTTCAACCTCTTTCCTCATGCAATATTATTCAAAAACTAGAGGCTTCATCTCCTCATTAGAGTTGTCATGCCAACAGACAGACCAATGGAAATGAGTGATTATGTATGTTTTTCGTGACCCAGGAATCCTAAAACGCGAAGAAAATCAAAAATCTCCGACAGTGATTTTTTCACAATTACAATACTTTCCTTTAGCAAGGAAAGTAAAAATATCTTACCTCTTTCATAAACTTCTCGATATACTGCTTCTCAACATCAGCACATTCTTCCCTTAATCTACTGTCTCTCAGAGTATGTTCTTTTGTTGGATATATTTCTAAAATTTCGGCTAAATTGTGCATGGCATGAATAAGAGGTAGTTTATCTAAAAAAAGCATCAAAGTCTAAAAAACACAGTAGTCTGGGAAGTATTCATAGTTCAAAAGTTTCGATTTGATTTAGTGTTCTAGCTGTAAGTGACCAGATTTCGACACATATAGTTTGATCTGTGAAGGCATATGGGGTTTAACGTAAAGCAACTGAAAACGGACAAGGCCCACATTTCAGCAGTCTACCCACTGTTCTCTGTCTGCGTTGAAGTGTTGACTTTGACTCTGTCGGCTTGTTTCTGCTCTGTCAGACTCCGATGGAGTATTCGATATGCGTACAATTCGTTGTATCTCACCATTATGTTCCGTAGGTACCGGGATAAGGAGTAGTAAATTCTGTTCGCTTGTTTGTCGATCCTAGTTCGATTTATGAGCTGTGATACGTCGGAACGCATCTCGGGATTAATTGACGAATAAGAGAACAGTGGGTAGACTGCTGAAATATAGGGCCTTGCCCGTTTTCAGTTGTTTTATATTAAACCAGCTAAAACTATGGTACATAATTAGGCTAGACTCTTAATGACATTATAAAAGCCGTGAACCAAAGAATCTTCTAAATTTTGGTAGTCACACTATAAATTTGACCGATGTAATCAATCAGTTTTGATAGCACTTTAGATGATTGATCGAGTTTTATTGTAAATATGCGAAAGCTCATTTAAGACAAACCATTGTCATCTTGTCTGACTATTTGTAAGTTTTATTAACAACTTGCAAAAATGATGTTTGTTAATCATAAATAAAATATAAAATGACCAATAAGGAAATAATTTTCTCACTGAGTTTGCTATCTTACCGATAGTTAGTTTCCCGTCTTTTTCATCTTGGGAAAATTTGGCAGCTAAATTAAGAACTTTTCGGTATTCTCTAATAGCTTGCTCTGCATTATCCATAAGTAAGTAAATCCCAGCTAAACCTGTTGAATTAAAAAATATATATATTTAAATAAATAAACAAATGATGTATTAAAATTAAAAAATAGTCAACTGTAAGTTGGACTTGCGCAATTGGCACCATACCGTACGTTGATTGCTTTTAAAATAAAAAAATTTTGTTACGGAGGTATAAAATGATCAATAACTTTACAAAAACTCACCTCAAATGAGTTTTTAAAAAAGATATTTTCCGATTTTTACTGAAAACTGATGAATTTTTGTTTTTGTGAAGAATATTCCAGAATTTTTTTCAAAATCTTTTGATCAGTACTTTTCGAGGGGAGGTGAACAGCGATTTTTTAAAAATAATACAAAGAAAAGTGCGCGTATTATATTATATATATTTTTGAACTCGTGTTTTCATTTGACACCCTACTCGATGACCTGGCAAAAAAAAAAATTCACTTTCGATTTCACCCCCCAAAACTAAACCCTTAAGTCAAAATTTAACTTTCAAAACTACACGGCTCTGATAAGGCCATCAATTCCTATATTAATACCAAATTTCAACTTTTTATGTCAAATAGTTTCAGAGAAAATCGGGTATGACAGTTAGACAGACGAACCGACAGACGGACAGACACCGAAGTGATCTTATAGGTGTTTCGCACGGAACACTAAAAACAATAGCTTCTAGTCAAACCAGATCAAAATACAGAATAAATAAAACTATTTCATTTGATTTTTGATGTAACAACTTACCATTTATGGAAGATACCATCAATCTTATACACTCTTCACAATCATTCCTATTCTTCAAAATTAAAGCTTCTAACAAGTCTTTCATTGACGAAGCGTTCTTTTTTAGAGATAAATATCGACCTTTACCTCTAACAGCACTGGGGTTTGAACATGCTTGTCTCAAGGATAAAAGTGGACCCATAAGCTTGAGAAAAAAATTTAAAAAAAAGTTCCATCACGTACAGTATAATGAATTTAATGATTAAAATTTATATGTATTTTTTTTAATATATATATGTCAACAAACAACTTAAATAGGGGAATTTACTTACATGTTTTAAATCACTTTTATCCATTTTGGACAACGGCAAAGAGGAATCGAACTTGGCCGCTATTTGCAAAAAATCTCGAGCGCAAATCTCATGTTCTCGGCTATAAAAGAACTTTTCAACGGCCGAGAATTCTAACAGATGCATTTCATATGTCTGTCGAGGTATATTAATCTAAAAAAAAAATAATAAACTTGTATCGAATTAACAGATAACAAAAGCATGACGTTATCAGGCAATTCGACAACAATTAAAAGGAAAAGTGAATTTATAAGTATTCCACAGCCAAAGGGGACCTATAGTTTAATGCCGGTTCCAAACAGCCAAAGTGAGAGGGCTTTACTAGGCATGATACTACGGATTATTAAATATTATTTATTGTAATCTTAGGATTTCAGCTTACTGTAATTCAGGCTCTAATTTGTTTAAATTATTTGGAAAGCTGCTCCAAATACAGAATAACTCTTAAAAATTATTAGTTATATTAAAATATTAGAAAAAAATATTATGGGAAATAAAAAATCTACTAATTTAATCCGTGCAGATTTATTTAATTTAGAATCACGTTAATAACAAGAGTAACTGCATATATACACGGTGTATCTCAGAGTAAACAGGACTTTTACAAAATTGCCAATATTAGTGGTGCCACCTATTGGATATAATATGCGTTGGAAAGGTACATCTTTCACTGATATTATGTCTAATTTTCGTGATAATTGGATAAATAGGAGCTGAGGTATTGCGCCTAAAGCGAGAGCGTGTTTTAGAACAAAGAGAAAATATTAACTATTTTTTTAATGCCACTCACGGCAGTGCGTGAGTAGCATAAACCTTTTTAAAAAGGTCGTGAGAACCTAAATGACAATGAACAAGTTGGTGAACCAAAATTCGTGATAACCGAAGAAAACATCGAAATTATAAGTGAATTCATAAAACAATAGACGTAATTTTCGTTGTGATACATGGAAATGAAATGAAATATGTCCAAAGCTTCAATCCATCGTTATTTTGTATGTATTTGGGGCTTAGAAAGATTGCGTACCGTTTGCACCACACAAATGACTGATGACCAAAAATTGCTTTGAATTCAACATTGTAAAGACTTGATTAGAGTCAAAAAAAGAAGAAAAACTTGTAACTCCATTGTAACTGGCGATGAGACGTGGTGTTTTCAATATGATCCAGAAACCAAGCGCCAAAGCTCTGAATGGAAGCACCCAAGCAAAGAAAATCCGGAAAAAAAGTCGTTTGGAGAAGTCAAAAGTGAAAGTAATGTTGATTTGTCTATACGGTATAGGAATTCGTTCTACTTGGCCAAACGGTTAATGCTGTGTATTATCTAGGGGTTATAAAGCGTTTATTGTCGCACATTCCTCATGTGTGGCCATAATATCGTGAAAGTGGAAGTTAGCGACTGTTACACGATTTTCTTTACCAGAAACGGAATTTTAACCATCAACCATTCACTGTATTCGCCTGATTTGGCTCCGTGCGACTTCTATCTATTCCCAAAATTCAAAGCGAAAAAACTCAATTAACATGCTTTATTGCCTGTAAAAAAAGCTGTATCGAGTTCAAAATGGACTTTGGACCATAATAAATGAGTTTTGCCGAAATAATAATATTTCGTTTTCATTTTGAAAAAGTCCTGTTCACTCTTGGATAGATTTACCTACCTGATCTAAAACAGAATCTTTTGATGTTCTCCACAAAACCTTAGATAAGAAGTTAAACATAGGTTCTTTATCACCGTTTAAATACGGGCCATATAAGATGTGTTTCCACGTATCATAATCATTATACGGTTCCATTTGAAGGTAATCAATCAAGCCATATAAATCTAAAAAATGTATGATACAAAATAAGCGACACAAAAAAAGTTCCTTAGACCTTCTACGATACTAACTGTAGAGATACAGCTTATACCGCTAAAGTAGACTATTTCCAGTTTCAATTGTGTGGTTTTTTTTTATAAGATCAATAAAATACAGAAACATATTACATACAGGGTGTTATGAAATCCGTTTAGTCGATTTAAATCGGAAATCCTTGTATCAAGATCAACTGCGGAAAATTGTTGATAAAATGAGCATGTACCCTAAAGGTTACAGTAAACAGACACGTCAAAAATCATTGATTCGGATCTGAGCAGTTGAAATATTATCAAGCTTAAAATTAAAAATTTGTTATTGTTTTGTAAGACATTAAATGTTTTTACCTGTATCAGTTTAAAAAACCGGTCAAGTGCAAGTTGAACTTGCGCAATTAGTATTATAAAATGATCAGTGACTTCTAAACCCCCCCAAATGAGTTTTGAACAAAGTTTTTTACCGATTCTTACTGAAAATTGACGACCTTGAAATTTTTGTTTTTTTTATATACGAGACAAATTATTAAAGATAATGCGTTCGTGATAATTTCCGTTCAATCTACACCCTATGGAGAATATTCCAGAATTTATCAACATTTTTTGATGAGTACTTTTCGAGACGAGGGGAGGACGGCGATTTTTAGCATTTTTTAAAAATAATACAAAGAAAGTGTGCGTAAGTATTACATCATATGTATTTTTGAACTCGTGTTTTTACAAGCTTTCATTTGACACCCCATTCGATGAACTGGTAAATGTTTTTTTCACTTCCGATTTCACCCCCGAAACCCCTTAAATCAAAATTTAACTTTCAAAACTACACGGCTCTGATGAGGCCATCAATTCCTATATTAGTGCCAAATTTTAATTTTCTATGTCAAATAGTTTCGGAGAAAATCGGGTATGGCAGACAGACAGACGGGCGGACAGACACCAAAGTGATCTTATAAGTGTTCCATACGCAACACTAAAAAGCACCTGATGCTGCAGAAGCATAGTTTATTTGAATTTTACTGTTTCGAAAGAAGGTACTTACTAACGAAAATAACATACACAAACAATTTTCCATCCAAACTGAAATTGGGCTTAACACCTATAATCACTACATTTCCGTTAAAAAGCTGTTTAACCTTTATTATCGTTTTACTAATGACCCCACGTAAAAAGACCTAAGATACAATTTTTTATAACGCACTGCTAAAACTGAAATTAAAAAAATTCTGATAAATACTTGGTCGCACACATACACAAAATCTAACCTCTAGAAAACGAAAAATAAAAACATGTTTTACATTAAACAAGTACTTAAGTTTACAAAATAGCAAAACTACTAGAGCGGTAGAAAGTTTAAATTTCTAAAGGAAAGTTTTGCTTTTGACCTCAGTCAACAGTCATCAACCGAACTACCGAAAAAATCAGTAGTGTCTGCAATTAGGGGAACAGGCATGTTCGCGTATTTCTTGCCCAACTTGACAAAACTTAGGCATCCAGCCTGGAAAAGCAATGCGACCTACTGTTTCATCGGTCGGATCACCCACATATTTCGTATCCAAATGGTTGTCAAAAGAACTTGAGAATTTACCATTAAATACTTTCGCAGTGAAGAATTCTTTAGAATTCATTAATAAAACGAAAAATCTAATTCCTAATGAAGGTGAAATTTTAATTTCTTTTGATGTCAGTTCTTTGTTCCCAAGTGTGCCAATACCACAAACTTTACATTATCTCGAGGAATTACTTAGAATGAATGACTTTGAGGACGAAATTATTCATGAATACTTAACATTATCTAAACTTTATATGGAACAAAATTATTTTCAATATAACAGTCAATTTTATGTTCAGAAAGAAGGAACAGCTATGGGTAATTGCTTATTACCTTTCATAGCCAATTTATTCACGAGTAAGACTGAAACCAAAGCCAGTCAAGAATTTGAATATTTCCCAAGGGTATGGTATAGGTATGTGGATGATATTTTCGCGATTTTTGATACAAAGAAAGCAAATATTGATGATTTTGTTTCCAAATTAAATAGCGGGTATAATTCGATAAAATTCACTTACGAAGTTGAGAACAAAGGACAACTGCCTTTTCTAGATATTTTAATTATTAAAAATAATAATAGATTAGAATTTAATATCTATAGGAAAGACACAGTAACAGGTAGATATATTCCTAATGATTCATTTCATTGCAAACAACACAAATTAGCCTCATTACATTTTTTAGTTCATCGTTTGGTTACTTTTCCTCTGAATAAAGTAAACTTTAATAAGGAAAGGAATCGTATTAGAAATATAACTAGAGTTAATGGTTATGACGATGACTTAGTAAACAAGCTAATAAATAGACATAAGCTCAGGTTAAATATTCAGAATTCTACCTTTTTTACCCCCGCGAAGAAAATAACACCAAGTATGTCTCCATACCATATAAGCCGAAATATAGCAAGGGACTCAATAAGGTATTTAATAAGGTAGGCCTCACCTTAGTCTATAAGTCATCAGACAAACTGAAGAACATCTTAGGAAATCCCAAAGATAAGATTCCTAATCATGAGAAAAATGGAATTTATGAAATTCGTTGTAATGATTGTGACAAAAAGTATGTTGGGCAAACTAAAAGGTCAATTAAAACACGATTTAAAGAACATTTAGCACACTTAAAATACAGTAGAACAGAAAAGTCTAGCATTGCCGAACATGCCCTTGAAGCTGATCATATTGTAAAATTAGATAATCTAAGATTAATTAAAAATATATCTGATAGCGAGATTGTTGAACGCATACGAAAGTATGGAAATTATAAAATGTAAAAATATTTTAAATAAAGACAGAGGGCCTATTCCTTATAGTCCCCTCTACTGGTTACTTGACCGGAACTGATGGTCTTGCCTATGCCATTAGTGCCGCCTGAGTAATTCAAGGGTTAGGCTAAGTATAAATAGGGTAGATTTGTAGTTTAGCTTTAGTCAATCATCGCTCTTGATGGAGCTAACATGGTTAGCGAAACGCGCGTCGAGTGCAAAAATAAAGTGTTTGGTGTAGTGGTGATATATACTGAGTAGTGTCATTGTGCCAAAAATTCCACATTCCCAACTTAGTAATATTGTAAACGACTGAACTGACAGAGACTTTAAACGCAAATGGCCGCTACTCAACCAGAAATAAAAGTCCCAAGAAGGCGTAGGAACTTCAAACGCACCTATTTTATCCGCACACTTCGTGGTGAATTCTACATACTATTGAAATACGGAGTCCCACATAGTGCGGGCACCGCCTCTTATTGCGAAGATTTTCTTACTTCCTACTTTTGGGGGTGTAAAATGTGGCAATAAGTCAATTTAAAACTAATAATTCTATATTACCAGTAATTTGTAACTTTAAAACACGGTTTTAGGAACATTTGGCAAAATTGTTGCAAAAACTGGCGTCCGAGAGGGCTGATAATTGACACTTCTACGAAACTCTAAAAATGTCCGGATTAAGATAATAAAAGTGGTAAATCCCTCTTCACTTGACCCAAAGAATTACCGACTTCAATATAATAATCTATTTTCATAACACCCTGTATATATAATATGAAATTTATTTTACCTGTCACTCCTCTAGCCATAGGCGTTCCCGTGACAGCCCACCTATGCCTGGCTGGTATTTTTTTCGCCATTGCAGAAACTATTCTACCGGGCGTTTCAACGGTTTGGGCCTCATCAAGACATAGACGCCACCATTTAATTCTCACGAGAGGACTGCAACCTGGCCAGTATTTTCGTTGTTTTCGAAGATTGAAAAACTATTATAAAATGTATTAAAATTATTAAGCTCATGTCGAATTTATTTTTGAAACGGTGTGACATAAAACAATATTCAAATATTATTTTCCATTTCAAATTCCATTATTATAAACGATAAAAGTTGAATCGATAATAACTTTTAACTGAAAAGCCATAAAAACTACATATTATAGCAGGTACTTGCCTGTCCTGTTTCTGTAAGTCTCATTTCAGCTTGTAAGACGGCGTAAGTTGTAATGACAATATCATAGTCTTGTAATTCCGTGGGATATACCGGAGTAGCACTGTATCCTTCATAGTTTAGCACTTTTAATCTGAAAACCAATATTTTAATTTATAAACATCTTAAATACAGTAGCTCTCAGGCTATTTCAATTTCTAATAATGTACCCTGGTTTTAAATGAGTCTTCATTTCCCTGCACCATTGTTTCCTTAAAGCAGCCGGAGCTACAATTAACGTAGCTCTAGATTCAAGGGGATCATTATTTTCCCAACATTGGGGGCATTTATATGGGCCCAGTTGTCTTTTCCATCCCAGACATTTACTGTGTTGCCATTTGCCACATTCTTGACATTCTACAGATCCTAAAAAAAAACATCATAAATCATAAAGCGCAGGCATTAAACCTTCGCACAGTGTGTCGACTAGTACAAGTTAGCTGGACAAAATTATTTTTTTACTTATTTCAATTGTTTATGTATATTCTAGGCATATTAAGTTATTTTAAGAAAAAATTCATCGCGTTGGTTTTTTTTATGGGCGTGGCTAATTTTTTCCCCTAAATTAGTCAGCTACGCAGACATATTTAACGCTAACTCGGGAACAACTTGTCAGATTTTTATAAATAAAACATTAAAAAATGCGTAACAAAATTTTATTAAAGTTGATTGAATATTATTTTATTCTATCTTTTATCGTTTTGGAGTTATTCAGAAATTAATGGAGAGAAAAAAATTTTTTTCGTGTAAAATTCATTATTTTTTTCGGTAAAAAAGCGCAATAACAAAAGAAAAACAAAATATTATACATTTTTCTGACAGCTGCGTATCTGGAAAATAAAATAAGGTATTAATCATGAAAATCGGTTAATAAATGTGGGTTTTATTCACAATTTACCGCAGGTACTCAATATCGATAAAATTTGTGTAATACAGCCACCCTTGCATATCGCGGTAGGATTGCATCAGCTTAGCAGGTAGATAACGGAACGAAAGGGCAAGGGTATTTTGTATGGTTATTAGAATTAAAAATTATAATACAGTGTCTTTCATTTAGCTGCATTTCGCTTACCTGTATTTTTTGTCCAGCTGCACAAAACATTGTATAACAAAAACAAAATATTCTGCGTATGTGCACGAATTTTTCTACAAACTTGAATGTGCAACTAAATGAAAGACACTGTATTATTATTTTTAATAATAACCAGATGAAAAATCATTTATTGCATTTGTCAATTAAAAATAAAACAATTAATCCATATTACTTAGTTTTATTGACACAAAAAGGATAAACTCAAATAATACCTGCCTTTCAGGTAGGTAACTTGTGCATTATACATACATAAGTAGTTGGTATTTTAAAATGTTTTTGATTTTTTTAAGGTACATATTTCTTGCTGTTCGGTTCAAAAAAACATTTGTCAATTAAAAAATAAAACAATTAATCCATATTACTTAGTTTTATTGACACAAAAAGGATAAACTCAAATAATACCTGCCTTTCAGGTAGGTAACTTGTGCATTATACATACATAAGTAGTTGGTATTTTAAAATGTTTTTGATTTTTTTAAGGTACATATTTCTTGCTGTTCGGTTCAAAAAAAAATTGTTTTTGAAAATTCTAGTCAAAAATTGTTTTTGTTTAATTTTAAAATAAATGTTATAAATGCTCTGTAATAAATTTAGCATCATGACACTGACTGTAATTATATATAAAATAAAAATACTCATTTATTGATAAAGAAAAATTTACAAGTCAAGGTTTACATGCTTAGTACAAGCACTACATAACTAAAAATAGTAGCTGAACCTAATAATCATCATCAGAGTCTTCTGATGAGTCGTTTACTGTATAATCGTCATCATTTTGTGGCATTGTGCGACAATATGATGACGATTCCAATCTTGACTCTTCTATGCTAGGGCTTACAATTAACTTTAATACATCTGTACATATTTTTTCCGGCTTTTTTTTGGGAATCTCTCGAAGGCTATTGATCAAAGGATCAGATGTTATAATTAACATGCACAGTAAGTCTCTATTCGTGGCAACACGCGAGCACTTGCGGGTGTTGTACTCCCTAAAACTGCGGCAATCTTTGTTCCGTGCTTCTTGAGCCTCTTCGGAAAGCTGCCCAATTGAAAGCAATGCCGCTTTGATGACTTCTGTGCTGTGAATTAATATTTTATGCACAGTAGCAGGCATACAGTACCACGAATAGAGAGTAAGATAATGTTTTCTGGTTTCAAGACAAAATTTTTTGAATTCAACTAAGTTTATCTCGAATCCAGAAGACAATGTTCTCAAAATAACATCAAACTTTTTTATAATTGTAACATCCAACCCTGTGATCTGAGCACTCATCTCAGCATTCTTAAAAAAGCTACGGGCTGTATTTCCATCATTTGAAGAACCAAATCCTGGCTTTGGTTTATCTACAATGAGTCCCATCTCGTTCTTAAATTTCAATTTGATTTCCTCGGAACGAACCTTGATATCTGCTTTGTCTTCGTTGCTTCTAGCCTGCCATTTCTTAATATTCAACTTGTAACTGATATGTAAAAGACATTCGAAGCAACGAATCCAAGCATGAAGTGTAGATAAACTAAAGCCAAAATGTTCTTGATTGCTGTTAAACATCGCGGGGTCATCGTTCATCGTCTTGGGGGGGTGGCGCCACAGATGAAACACTTTTGGGATGAACTAGTTTCCGTTAAGGCGTTACACACCTTTCCGTCTGTCATTGTGAGCAAAAGTTCGTGTTTTACAGAGATTTGAGAATCACCAAAGTTGATAAGTGTTGGAAGAAGAGCATTAACTTCTTCCAACTATCTATTTGTCTCCACTAACGTGAAGTCGTTCGTTTCTTTGGCAAATATAAATTTGATTGGGCGACAATACAAAGTTGATGAAGGCCGAGGATTTTGCCAAATAATTTTGGACCCATCATATAACTTAAGGGGAACTAAAGAAAATGCGAAAAGAAACTCGTCCGTATATTCAGTGTTCTCAAATCTCTGTTTGTATGTGCTGTGCCCAGAACTTCCATCACATCCCCATTTACTAACAAGTGTAAACGATGAACTTGTTGGAAGTACACTGCTGATAACTTCATTCTGTGCTAATACTAGACGTTCCACTGTTTTATTTAATAAGGCTTGCAAATTTATTTCAGCACGAGTTTCTGTTATAGCAATGTGCTTCTCTGCAGGGTAACAGGCCTGTTTGGACTTTTTTAAACTAAAATATGACGGAAACACATTATGCCCCGCCTTCATGGACCACTTCCTAGTTTGTTTGTAAGAATGCGTTGTTGACTTAGAATCTATATAGTAAGCTAAGGCTTCGTCACTACTTAATTGCCTAGAATTAACGGAACTGGTATTTTTAGACTTAATAATATTATCTGGGCTCTCACTAATGTCTCTAATCACATTGGCAATTTTCCTTTGCCCTGCTGAACGCACAGCAATTTCGGCAGCAGTCACCAATTCACTGACACTTCGGGATTCTACGAGATCCACGACGCGACGTTTCTTCGTCTTAAACGACGATTCCCCGAAATCTTTGCGAGGTCTTCCTGCAGGAGTCACATTCTCACTTGATGTTGAAGGTTGTGGCGCAAAAGAACTCGCAGTAAACTGTATGTCTGCTTCATCCAACCAATTCTTATTTTTAATTAAAAAACGCTCCTTCGACTTTCCTGAAGCCAACCATTTGGCACCAAACTTATTAGACAAGTTGGATATCTTCAACTTTATTTCTTTTTGACTGCTTTCAGTAATGTCACCAAAGTGAAATTTTGAAGAAAGAAAGTCATATACACGCGAGTTTTTTTTCATTCTTCGTGTGTTTCAACCACTCCTCAAAAAAGGCTACCCTTGAAATAGAGTAAACGTGTTCTGGAAAAAAAGAAAAAAAAACATGTTGTACTGAAGTGTGCTAAACAATATGTGTATTTTTACGAAGAATAAAGTTATTTCTGTGTAATATCTAAAAACTAGCCCGGATAGAGGTGAATGTCTGTATATTCTGAACTTTCAAAGTTTTTTTTTTTAACACGCTAAAATATATAGGCTATTTAAAAAAAATACTAAAAATTCAAATTAATAGATTCTGATTAAAAAAATACATTAAAAAATAGTACTTACCCTCAGTATTAATATTCATCACAAAAACTTTCACAATATTATAATATGTCACTATAAGATGTGCACGAAAGTGTCGCTAAATTGCAACTGATTGATTGAAAGAGCTGCATTAAACTCATTACCTGACTTCTGACGCTTATGACTCGCCACTTGCAAATTTGATAAACAACCTTTTCTCGGAATTCGGGGTTTGGTGGTGTTGTTTACGTTTTGCAAATAAGATTTCCTGGAAATCATAACATGAATTTTGTCCACCTAGCATGTTCTACGCGACACACTGTGCATCGTTTTAATATGGAGTTATAAGGTAGTGAGGGTACAATGACTTCTCTATCAATGTGTATAATCCTCCGATGCATATATTTATTTTTTAATATAGGCTTTTGATCTATCAACATTTTTCGAGGGTGTCAAGTTGTAATGATAAAATTTTAAGTCTTGTGATTAATTATATATAAAAAAAAAGTTTTGCACCTAACATTTTGAACATCAGCTCACAAAATCCATATATATATATATATATATATATATATATATATATATATATATATATATATATATATATATATATATATACACATAGGAGAGGATGAATTGAAAAGTTCGCGGCCTAGTCAAGAAAACAAAATAAAATATGTACAAAAATATTTTTATTTTTTGACATAATTTCCACCTAGTTCTAAGCAGTTCTTCCACCTGCTTTCCAAAGCTTCCATACCTGTTTGAAAAAAAAAGATTCCTCAAGGTCTTCAAAATACTGGTTGACTGTAGGTTCGACTTCTTCATTTGATGAAAATTTCTGGCCACCAAGGTGTTTTTTTAGGTTTAGAAACAGATGAAAGTCTGAAGGTGCCATATCAGAAGAATAAGCCGAGTGGGGCAGCAATTTTAAACCACAATCACGAATTTGAGCCATAGACTCAAGAGACTTGTGAACGCGAGCGTTGTCCTGATGAAACAAAACTTTCTTTCTCAGTAATCCTGGGCGTTTCTCTTTAATTTCTTGAAGTAAACGACGCAAAAGGGGTGTAACAGTAAGTCGAGTTTATTGTTTCCCCTTTCGAAAGGTAGTCCACCATAATAATACCTTTAGCATCCCAAAAAACTGACGCCATCACTTTTCCAGTCGACAGAATTGCCTTCGCTTTCTTTGGGGTCGGTACACCAGATTTTTTCCACTGCTTGGATTGTTATTTTGACTCTGGAGTATAGTGGTGAACCCAGGTTTTGTCCATTGTCACAAACCTGTTAAGAAAATCTTGCGGATCAGCCTCAAACATCTCCAAAGAGTCGCGAGAAATCGTGAGTCGAATTCGTTTTTGTTCAACTGAAAGCAATCTAGGGACCCACCTAGCGGAAACCTTAGAAAATCCGAGTTCGTTGGCAATAATGTTTTGTGTTCGTTCATACGAGATGCCTAAAGTGTCTGCAATCTCCCTGATAGTTGATCTATGGTCTTTCAATATGAGATCACACACTTTGCCGATGTTTTCTTCAGTCGTAGACGTCGTGGGCCGACCGGAGCGAGGGTCATCTTCGATGCTCTCTCGTCCACGTTTAAATTCTGCAACCCATTTTTTTCACAGTGGTATATGACGGAATAAATTCCCTTAGTGTTGTTTCTGATTGCCACGAATTACAGAGCAGCATTAATGCTCTCACCAACTGGTGCTCTACTAACAGGCTCACATTAAACGTTTCCAAATGCAATGTCGTCCAATATTCCTATCGTAACAACCCTATATTTTTCAATTATTCCGTAGGTGATACTGTTTTACAGAATCTTCGTTCAGTTAGAGATTTGGGTATCATCTTTGAAATTCTCTTTTGCTGGCCATATTGGGTGTCCTGATTAGAAATTGTAGAGACTTTACTAACATATCTGCAATCAAGCTTCTCTATTATTCCTTCGTTAGGTCTAAGTTTGACTATGCTTCTATTGTTTGGTATCCAATAAACAATTGCCATAACAACTCAATCGAATCGATACAGAGGCGCTTCATTAAATATCTTATTTTCAAGAGGGATGGTGTCTATCCGGACCGCGGTGTTGATCACGGACTAATCTTGTCAAGGTTTAACGAGTTGCCTCTTGCAAAGAGAAGGGACATTCACTCCATCAAATTCTTATATAAGCTGTTAAATCACCATATTGATTGCCCTTTCTTATTAAGCAATGTATCTTTCCACGTACCACGCCTTGGGGCAAGGCGCTCGCCTATTTTTAGCCTCGG
Organism: Pachyrhynchus sulphureomaculatus; assembly: GCA_019049505.1. Classification (NCBI taxonomy): domain Eukaryota; kingdom Metazoa; phylum Arthropoda; class Insecta; order Coleoptera; family Curculionidae; genus Pachyrhynchus; species Pachyrhynchus sulphureomaculatus. The sequence goes on along the minus strand of CM032452.1, from coordinate 76,836,406 downwards.
CCGGGCTAGGTCAAATATATTTTTCCACAGCCCTATTTATATAATGTGCAAGAACGGCAATGTCATTGGAAACTCCGGTGATTTCCATTGCAGTAGGCTGTCGGTACTTATTGGTTCTCTGCTCAGTGTTTAGAGGTTGCTCAAATTTGTTATTACTATTTTTTTTTTTTTTAATTTGGAGACTGTTACAACATTTTAATTTTATTTTAATTGTATCATGTTCTTCTTTTATATGTAGCTCATTAGTATAAACGTTATTCCTGTAATTGGGCCCTGGCCTGTTGGAATTGAATGTATAAATAAATAAATAAATATCATCGTGGATCTCCTTTGGTGTTAAATTTTTTTTAAACAGGTACTTGATGACCGCACGTTGTTCAATTTTTTCCGTTTTTCCAAAAACGCTGCACTTGGTCTCACTAAACGCGTTCTAACCTAAAAACCACAAATTTTACAGCAACAAAATTTTACGCGGTGACACCCAAAGAAAGTACAAACTTATTGAGGGTACCATAATAAAAATATTATAATTATTTTTTGGTGAGGCCGCGAACTTTTCAATCCATCCTCATATATATATATATATATATATATATATATATATATATATATATATATATATATATATATATATATATATATATATTTATTTATTTCAGCACCATCAAGAGACTGGTCACAACAATAATTTCAACGAATCTAAACAAATAGCTTATATTTTACATTATAAAATACGCATAGTCAGAGAAGCCTTAGAAATCGGAAAGAATGGACAGCTAAATAACTGGAATGATGCACTTAATATCTCCATTATATGGAAAAGTCTGCTAACCAAACCAAGGAGTAACCAAAACTTGGAGGACGCAACAGTCAGCATAGCGCCGGAACCCGTAATTACCACCGATACGGGACTCAGCCGACAAACACCGATGCTCGGACGAACACTCCCGATCCCCACACCTACAATTTGCGTAGATGTCGACCCATAAAAGGCGACGACCGCACTTCGGTTTCTCAGATAAAATTTAAATCTAAACTAGTAAGACATCCTAAGAAAGATAAAAGTTATAACACATGGCAATAATATAGATAAAATACACAATAATAAAGATACAAATAAGATATATAAATATAGACAAATAAGGTAACTCAGCACTCAAATATGCACTGTGATTACAAGAATGCAGTGACAGAGGCATTTTTTTTCATTTCTCACTTAAACTTGACACTGACTGACAGGCAAATCGCGGGAGGTGATAGTAAAACTTTATAGCAGGGATTTCATAGCTTCTTTGGGTTCTGGAAAGTTGTTGTTGAGGGAGGACAATCCGTTTTTTGTGTCCTGTGTCGTGTTTATGTATCGATTCCAGAGTAGAAAGTTTATGTACATTTTTTCGTGTATACAAAAGCATTGGTGTATATATAAAGTTTGGAAAATTTTATATTTTGAAGTGGTTACGGTATGAATGCCTTTGTCGGACGTTGATCATCATTTGAATAGCTCCCTTTTGTTTAAAAATAACTAACCAGTCCACGAAATTCCTCCACAGTAATATACCATATATAGTAATTGGCTTTGAAAAAGATCCATGTAAACATGTTTCATAATTTCAGGTGAATGAGTATTGGGAATATGATGCTTAAATGTTAATCCGGAGTCCATATGGACTCTCAGAACCTTCACCAAATCGTTTTTTGTGTCTTTTTTTAAAGAAAAATGTAATATACCAGTTTTGTCAAGGACGAATCTTAGAGAGTTAGTTGTGAATCAGATTTCTGATTTAATTAGAGACTGCCAAATTATATTTTGGGATATGTCAATATTATTTCCTGCAATGTATAGTGGTGTATGATCGACATATTGTATGGCTTTAATGTTATTGTGATATAGTGAAAAGTTGTTGACATATATAATAAAGAGGATTGGCCCCTGGGGTACTTCTGCTAGTACTTGCATGCATGCATGCATGCATATATATATATATATATATATATATATATATATATATATATATATATATATATATATATATATATATATATATATATGTATGTATATGTATGTATGTATGTATATGTATGTATATGTATGTATGTATATGTATATGTATATGTATGTATATGTATTATGTATATATATATATATATATATATATATATATATATATATATATATATATATATATATATATATATATATATATATATATATATATATATATATATATATAAATATAATCTAAGAAAATCAAATTAATGATGTCATTTTTCATAATAATTTAGCAATAATAGTAGGCTCAGAGCCTAGCAAACAGGCCAGAGAGATTCTGTTTGCCCCACCCAAGAAACTTCACCAGAACCGTCCTAGCCATCACGATCTTCGCGAAACACCCCGGATCTGATCATGAAAATCAGAATGTTACACACTGCCTCCCTTTCCCGCACCACTGCTCCAAAGACCTCATATTTCAGTTTTCTCAGCGCTTCAGATACGGTCACAAAGTGAAGCGGCGTTTTCTTTTCAACCTTCAGGCAGCCCGGACATGTAGGGTCATCTTCCACACTCAGCAGTGCTAAATATATTTTCAACCTAAAATGTCCCGTGAGAACCCCTACAAGGGAGTTCAGAATATGTCTGTTTTTCTTGAGCAGCCACTCAAAGCACGCTCCTCCAGGCCATGATACCCTTAGCTTATCTGCACCCATGGCTCCGATACTATAGCTCTCTCGAGCATTGATTCGTGAGAACAGGTTCGAGTCCCTGGAAAGGAGTCATAGCTCCCAGTCTGGTGAACACGTCCGCCTCCTCGTTGTCCTTTATCCCTATACTCTTAATATGCACACAGTAGCGAGACTTTAAATTCTACCCAGCATAGTATGCATGGTGGTTCTCTCAACACCTGACCACTAAGCTGTAAGTGCATGATTCCGGGACTCTGTCCCCATAATAATAATTTAACTATTGTGCTTAAAACTTCATCAGATACAAATTCCTATTTAATAAGGTTTTTTGTGTAATAATGTGATTGTTTTCTTTCGGGCCAAATCCTAGATTCTTCCTTGGAACCATGTACAAAAAAAAAATGTAAAAGGCGCAAATTTTTTGCAAGAGGTTGATTTAACAATTTAATTTACTCTGATTAAAACCAACTAACCGTATTCCCTGGTACTACCACATATACATTGTACTTTAAACTCTTCTTGCCGTTCTCGAGGTTCCGTGGTACAATATTCAGAAAGAGTACGATTATAAATAGATTGCAGGGCTTGAAAAGTTGCCGATTTATTGCTGGATGAACCTTTAATCAGATCTGGAGGAACCTGAAACAAAAGGAGATACATTAAAAAAGAGACAAAACGTCCTACAATAAAGAATAGATACCAATAACCATATTACAAAAACCGGTCAAGGGTAAGTCGGACTTGCGCAATTAGTGCTCCGTACCATGGTTGCTGAAGTATTCTATGAAATTCACTGACACATTCATCTTCAATATAAGAATTACCAAGAATATATAAAAAGCGATACATCTTTGTAGTAAAAGTTTAAAACAAATAATTAATACCTAAATATTTATTTAATTATAAACAAATAAAATAAAATTATTTTGCCTCGGTACCTATCTGTTGGTCACCGGTCATCGAACTTTATTTTATCTGTGATTGGCTAAACGTTTAAAGCAGTAATGTACTGAAAAGAATATATTTCGTTGTTCTTAGTCCCGGTTAAATTCACAACTTGCCACGAAAAAAATCTCCGCCATATTGCCAAGCCAAATAGAGCAAAAAAAAATTCCAAATTTTTCGGTGATTTTTGACAGGCTGTATTTCGGTGAAAAATGGTCGTATTGAGACTTTAAAAAAAAGCATTTTGAAACTTTCCTAGCAAGCAATCCTAACAGATAGCATGAAAAAATAATATTGCAAATATTTTGCTTTTTTTTGGTTCAGGGCCTTGAAAGAAAATTTTTCCAGTTAGGCCGGCATATGGATCAGATAGCCTGTTTATTTAGCATTAATTTCCTTGTTTTAAAACCTCCCTTAATTTTTTTGAGTAGTGTATTTTAAGAAGGTCAGCGACTGTTACTTGTAAAAACTTGCATATTCGATATTCAGTAGAACGCGCGTCGAGACTTGAAAAGCGCCGCCCGCAACGCAACCCGTTCAGACGTGCAAAGGGACGAAATACGACTTGTGCTGTGCTTGCAATCTTGCATGAACTTGTTTGATTCTTCACCAATATAAATACGAATGCCAAGGACAAACGTTACTCATTTGTTTCCGGAATTCTGAAAAGAAAAGTGTGAGTGAATCGATGTCAGTGTTTGCCAGTGCCGGAAAAAGTAAGTACCTGCCTATTTGTTATTCATACTTTTATTTTATATTGTAATAATATTATATTTGTTATGTTTGCGTGTAGTAGGTACGTAATAAAAATTAAATACTGGACAGGGCCATTATTCGATACTTCTATAAAAGAACAGAAAGCCGAGAAAGATTAAACTTTTAGTACTTTTTATTATAAAATGATTTATTTACCCGACTGTGGTGATTCACTAAAGGAGAGATAATGATTGACCTGCATGTTTGTACATATTTCAGTGCCCTCGTAGTTGCTAATGCTATATGATTTCATAAATTGTACGTGTCTTTATGTACCACTCGTAACGTACATCAAAGTAATAAATAATCCCGGAGTTTTGATGTCAGAATATTCTTTAAAAGTATTTTCTCTCGAATTTACAGAAATGTATCAAAATATAATTAATCAAAAAATATTTTATATTACATTAAAATAGGTTCAGCCGTTTTGTGAAAACCTCTATATGGATCTTAGCAGTTTATTGCTTTTAATAATTAAAATCAGTTTTGCCGCCGGCATTTTGGTTTTTTCATTACAATAATTAATTAATCCTATTTTATTCTGTTAAAATAGCCATATCCTGTTAAAGTCGCCTTATGATTACTAAAACAAACATTTTTTTCTTTACAGGTAGGTAACTGATACGAAACATGGCTGAATCTAAGAAGAAATGTCGACAGTACAGAATTGATTATTTGAAATTTGGTTTTCTTCCATCAAAGGCAGACAAACGATTGCCCATATGCCTTTTATGCAACAAAGTTTTGAGCAATGACTCTATGAAACCATCGAAGCTCGAAGATCATCTAAGAAGTTGTCATCCTGATAAAATAGGTAAAGATTTAAAATATTTTCAAACATTGAAGGAAAAATATCAAAAGAGACCCACCGTGCACAGTATGTTCGCTTCAACGTCTCAAAGTAACGATGATGGCTTGCGGGCATCTTACAATATCTCACTGTTTATAGCGAAATCTGGAAAACCGTACACCATCGGAGAACAGTTAATTTTACCCGCTGTTGAAGAGGTTTTAAAAACTGTTCTGCACAAACCTCCATTTGACGTACTCAAAAGAATTCCTTTGAGTAACAACACTGTACAAAGACATATTGATGAAATGAGCTCTGATATTGAAAGCTTCTTGTGTAATTATCTGCAAACAACTCATTTTTCTATTCAACTGGACGAGTCAACTTTACTTGGCAATGAAGCATTATTATTGGCATATGTTCGATTTGTTATGGACGAAGAAATCCATGAAGAGCTGCTATTCGCGAAAACTTTGGAGACGGACACTAAAGGCGAATCAATATTTAATGTCCTGAGTGATTTTTTTAAGGAAAAATCGATTCCATTTACAAACATTATTTCGGTGGCAGCTGATGGAGGTCCTGCCATCTTCGGGCGATATCGTGGGTTTATAAGCCATCTTAAAAGAATTATACCAGGAGTAACTGCAATTCACTGTGTCATCCACCGACAACACCTGGTAGCGAAAAATTTGAGTGATAGATTGCACCAATCGCTTCAATTTGTGATTAAAGCCGTTAACAAAATAAGAAGCAATGCGTTGAATACCCGTTTATTTGCACAATTGTGCGACGAAAATGATGAAGACTTCCAACGATTGCTCTTACATACTGAAGTACGCTGGTTGTCGAAAGGTGCATGTTTAACAAGAGTTTATTCACTTTCTGAATCAGTTTTAGAGATTTAAAAGAAAACCTGATCAAATTGAAAGCAGAGCAGTATTTGACAGATTTGTTCAAAAAATTTAACTTGCAGTTACAAGGGGACGGCCTAAATTTAATAAAAACAAAGGGTGTAATTTCGGCTTTCCTTGGAAAATTGAAATTTATGAAGCAAAATATTAGTCGGCGCGAATTCTCCCAGTTTCCAAACTTGTCACAGGCAGAATGTCTTGATGAGGATATTCAGACATACGTTCAACATTTAAATGCCCTGCATGATGACTTCAAAAGTAGATTTGAAGATATTCTGACGATGGAAATACCACCATGGATCATAAATCCATTTGATGAAACGGAAGTGGCGAATATGGTATTACAAGAGGAGCTACTCGAGCTTAGCACCAATGAGGAGCTGAAGGTGAAATTTAAAAAAGGCACTTTGGCTGCAGGCAGAAATACCCGAAAAATATCCTGGGCTGCGGGAAATTGCGAGAAAACTTTTGATAGCGTTTCCCTCGTCATACCTTGTCGAAAAAAGTTTTAGTGTCGTTACAAACCTATTAACAAAAAAAAGGAGCAGATTGAACATCACAGAACGGGGAGATTTGCGGTTATTCCTTACAAAACTGAAGCCAAATATTGATAATTTGCTGTCAATCCATCAAGTACATCCCTCCTATTAAAATTATGACTATTTTTTTTTAATTGTTGATTTGCATTGTTGAAGTTACGGTGCGTTATTAATGTTTAATTTTAATTCTATTAAGCCTGTAATTATATTATTTTAATAAATAGAACACAAGAAAATATATTATTTTTCTTTTTATTTTTACCACTCCGAATTTAGGGTTGGAACTCAGCCACGACGCAAATTTCCATCGTTAGATCTAATCTTCACATTTTTTGACGAGTTTTGGGAATATGGTAGAAATGTAGCAGCACGGAGTCCACCGAAACCAGTAAAATTTTGAAAGTGGTCTACGAGAAAAAAAAGTTTGGGAACTTCTGCGATAGATTATCAAACGTAACGCACTCTGATAATTTTTGCTCAATTTACACCTTATGGAGGATATTTCAGAATGTTTTCGAAAACAGTACTCTTAGAAATAGATAGACAGCGATTTTTGGCAATTTTTTAAAAATAATATATTGAAAAGTTTGCATGAGTATTACATCATATATATTTTTGAACTCGTGTTTCACTGTTTCATTTGACACCTCACTTGAGGATCTTCCTAAAAGATTTTCTGATTTCACCCCCCTTAAGTCAAAATTTAACTTTCAAAACTACACGACTCTGATGGGGACCATCAATTCCTATATTTGTGTCAAATTTCAACTTTCTATGTCAAATAGTTTCAAAGAAAATCGGATGTAACAGACAGACAGACACTGAAGTGATCCCATAAGTGTTCCGTACAGAACACTAAAAATGTCCTTACTTTTAATGAAGAT